>VSMD01139852.1:0-149501 GCA_008750895.1 Mirza zaza | reverse complement strand
TGACATGTTTCCACAGCTCCGTTCATGGTGATTTCCTAGGGACATTTCACTGTTGCAAATTTAACTACAAAAGAAAGTGTGCATTATTGCTGCTCGGCTTTAAGGAAGCGTGAGAAACCCTTCTGTGTTACAGCTTTTGCTGTAATAACTTTCTCATGACAACTCCGGGCGTACCTCGCTTACAGAGAAAACGTGCTCTGCAGCGATGTGTGCAGACTGAGTTCCTACGGGTCACATCATGCTAGGCGAGATGGTTCAAGGAATCTGTCATGTTCTTTTTTTAAAGTGAAAATCTGTCCTGTGGGGCAGTCTCCTAAATTGCCATGACATCACAGCCACTGCTTCCCCACCCCGACCCATCACCACCTCTGCAGCCTCCCGTCTGGATCACTCGTCAGCCCCTTGGTTCCACCCTTGATTTCGGCACAGCAGCCGGAGCGAGCCTTTTAAAACAAATATTTGATACATTCTAAAACTAAACTCCTCCATTCAAAACACTCCAACAGCTCCCCATGTCACCTGGGGTAGAATCCAAAGTCCCTGCAGTGGCTCTGCCCTTTTTACATATGGCCAGGCACCTACAGCCTCGGGCTCTGGGCTGGCTGTTCCCTGCTGTGACCACTCCTTGGAAAACTGCAGTCCCCACTCTCTCCCCGCTCCCCCCCCCAAGCCTTCTCTTCTTTCCCTACTCTATTTCTGGCAGGTGTCACCCTCTGACATAGTGTGACATCTTTGCTCACTCACTGTGCGTACTGTCCTCGTCACCAGGAGGTAAGCCACATGAAGGCAGAATTGTTTTGTTTCGGTAGCTGCTGCGTCTCCAGAGCCTGGCCCGAGCTCTGATATTTGTTCAGTGAGTAAGTGGGTGTTTCTCATGTGTGATCTAAACAGAGTTGATTTTTAATTTTCCATATAGTTTAAAACTATGGTAAAGGTAAAGTCTAATTAGTGTGTGTGTGTGTGTGTAAACTAGTGTTTGTAAATAACTAGCAAGGAAATGCTGTATAACAAGGGACAATGCTGACAAGACCAGGGAGGGAGCAGGGACTGAGGCTTAGTCAGAGCATCTGGCTGCTCTCAGTCTTTGTCTCGGTGAAACAGTGAGTCATGACAGCTGCTGCTGTTGTGAGGATTAGTGATAATGTATGTAAAGTGCCGGCCCACACTGATGATTGCTACCTAAATGGAGTAATCATAAGCTTTGTGTCATTCCCTGCATCGTCCTAGGCCGTCCAGGTGACTTAAGCCTTCTCAGACAGCAAACAAACAAGCACACAGCAAGCACCCATTTCCTGCTGGAAGCCCTTTGCCCACCACACCCCTAGGGGCACCTTTGGGGACTGGCACAGTGATGGCATCAAAGCTATGGCCATCCCGTGCTTAGGAACAGAAAGTAAGTCAAGGGCTAGATCCTCTCCCCTTGCCTAGGACAAAGCAAATGCTTCCTTCTGTAGACTTGGCACTGCTCGCATTTTGCATTTGTGTGAAGCGTCTGATGTTTGAGTCTTGCAGTAGGTCACGGCCTCCCAGGAGTCCTGTGGAATAGGTAAGGCAGCTACACACTCTCCAGCACCAGGTTCCCAGTGACTTGCCCATGGTCACAAAGTGTCCTGAGCTCCAGGTGAATGTTCTTCTTCCCATTTATAGGCTTTGTTTATTTAGGCAACAAATATTTGACCACTGATTATGTGCCCGGCACTGTCCTGGGCTCTGGGAACACAGAACCACCTCTGTCCTCATGCAGCAGACATTCTAGGGGAGGTGAGAGGACAGAAAGCACCTACAAGTGAATCTGCAGCATACCAAGTACAGAAAGATGAAGGGCAGAGGGCTTTGATGTGTTAGGAAATGCTGTTTGAGATAGGGAAACCAGGGAGAGCCTTGCTGAGAAGGTGCTGTCCGGGAATAGGCTAGAACAAGCCTTGCGGATATCTGGAGACTGTTGCAAGGTGGGCACGGCTCATGCAAAGGCCCTGAGGCAGGATCATGTCTGGATATCTGGAGCAGGAAGGGGAGGCCAGGGTGGCTGGAGCAGGGTGGACAGGTAGGAGAGTGCTGGGAGAGGTGGTGGGAGAGAGCACAGAGCCTCAGGTCCTGACTGGCTTTCTAGGCTATCACAGGACTTTGATTTTTCACTCTGCGGGAGAAGGGAAACACTGAGTGATTTGAGGAGAGGAGTGCCATGATCTGACTTACCTGTTATCAGAATCATCTGGCCGAAGTCAGACAGACTGGAGGGATGCAAGAGGAGCCGGGTAGAGCAGCTCTTACGACAGGTCCAGCTGAGAGATGCTGAGAGCCAAGCCCAGGCCCGTGGCCGTGGGGGAGTTGAGACGGGGTTCCACTCTGGACACATCTTGCAGGTTGAACTGAAAGGTTTTGCTGGAAGATCGGTGTGTGAGTTGAGAGAAATAGAGATGTTAACAACAAACTCCAAGTATTTGGCTCAAGCAACTGGAAGAACAACTGTGAACGAAAAAGGGAGAGATTGCATGTATCGCAGGTTTTTGTTGGTTTCATTTATCTGGTTGTTTCTTTGAAATCAGGAGTTCAGTTTGGGGCCTGTGAAGTTTATTTGCTACCCAAGGGGAATGCCCCACAGGCATGCCTGTAGGAGGCTGGGAGGAGCCCGCAGTTGGAGCCCCATGGGACTCTAACATTTGCCAGTTATGGGATGGCAAGGACCCAGCGCAAGATGCTGGGAAGGTATGGAGCTGGTATCCAGGGAGCCAGGGAAGAAAGTAGGGGGAGGGGTGACCTCTGTCTGTCACACGGTGCTGACAGGTCTGAGGTCCGAGATGTGACCATCTCTCTAGGAATGTAAGGTGACCTCAGTGGGCTAACCATCTATTCTCTCTCTTGACAATATAAAGAAATAATATGAAGGCCACAGTCATAACAGTAGGAGCTGGGTTTTTTATTGTTATAACTTTTTAAAATATTTACTTATCATAGAAATATACAGATACAGAAATGAGTTGCCTATAATCTCCCAATCCATAAGCAGTTTTTTCTATATATTTTTCCTTATATATTTGAGACCATACTATGTGTATATATATTTGTGGGTAGAACCTTATTTGATAAGCTTAACATTATATTGCCAGGTCACTGAAAGCACCATGTAAACATCGTTTCTCATGACTGTACTACATAGCCTGTCCTATGACATACCATAATTTATTTGATTATTCCTCTTCTGCTAGACATCTAAGTTCCCAAACTTTTACACTATAAATAGCATTGACAATAGTTTCTTAGCTGTCCTGGGAAATTAATTGTTTAGAACAGCTAGCTAGAAGTGGTAGAAGTCTAAGGGAGCCAAGGGTACAAACGTGTTAGAGCACTTGCTGCATATCATCAATATGCTTTTGAGAAAGTTTGTGTGGATATACACACCTGTCCAAATGAGTGACGGGTGCTTTCTTCTCAGTCCCTTCTGGCGCTGAGTATCGTCAATACGGGTCAAAATATTTATTTCTGATTATTAAAGCAATATTTTTATTGAAAATGTGAAGAATCAGAAATGACTAGAGAATTTTAAAACAACAATAGCAAAGAATCTTTCAACATTTTTGGCAACATATTTATGTTTTTGTGAGTTAGCGTCATATCATATGTGTTTATGCACACTGTATATATGTATGTATGTTTGTGTGCAGATGCACATGTTTGCCTAACTTGACATTACCTTGCAATGCATTTTCCATGTCATTAAATATAATTCCCAAACATGGCTCTTAATGACCCCATAGTCTTTCATCCCATGGGTGTGCTGTAGTTTATTTGCTATTTTCTGATTGAGTGCTTGTAGCAATTTTTCCATATCATAAATAATGCTTGTATATAATTATGCGCATCTTTTGATTCTTCAATATAAGTTCCTAGAGCTGGAGTTGTAAGGTTAAAAGTGACTATGTGTTAGAAATTTTCTTCCAGAAAGACTATACCAATTTTTGCTCCTACCAGCATTTTTTTTTTTTTTTTTTTTGAGACAGAGTCTCACTTTGTTGTTCAGGCTAGAGTAAGTGCTATGGCGTCAGCCTAGCTCACAGCAACCTCAAACTCCTGGGCTCAAGCAATCCTCCTGCCTCAGCCTCCTGAGTAGCTGGGACTACAGGCATGCGCCACCATGCCCAGCTAATTTTTTCTATGTATTTTTAGCTGGTCAATTAATTTCTTTCTATTTATAGTAGAAACGGGGTCTCGCTCTTGCTCAAGCTGGTTTCGAACTCCTGACCTTGAGCGATCCGCCTGCCTCAGCCTCCCAGAGAGCTAGGATTACAGGCGTGAGCCACTGCGCCTGGTCTCTCCTACCAGCATTATAAAAGAGTAATGCTTGTTCTATTGTGGCTCCATCAACACTGTGTATTAGTTATTTTTCAATCTTTTAAAAAACAGAATAGAAATGGTTTATCAATCACATTTGCCTTTTCTCCTGAGTTTATACAGCTTCCTATGGCACAGCTTTTGTTCATATCTTTTATCAATTTATCTGTTGGGGTCTTGTCTTTTTCTTAGTTACTTCATTAAGCCACTTATACAGTAAGGATATTTATGTTTTATCATATTTGGGGTATTTTCCCCACTTGTTTGCATTTTGGTTTTATAATGGCATAATATCATATATAAAGTTTTAACATTTTATATAGTCAAATGTATCAATATTTCTTTTCTTTTAAATCTAGAAAATTCTTCACTATCTGAAAGTAATATACATCTCTCTCTATAAATTTATAACTCAATATTTCCAAGTTTTAACTGTTTAAAAGTTATTTAGTTTTATGTACAAAGGTAACACCCTAAACTGCCTTTTTTTTCTAGAAGTAACCACATCTACTCGCCTAGATCAGGAATTTCTATGACTTATTCCAAATTCAGCCTCTCGTTGCATAACACTTTCAAAACAAAGCAGCGTAAATAGTAAACAAACTGTTTCAACAGTTGTAAGTCTGAGGTTTTTTTGGCCTCAAAAATCTCCTTCCAGGCAATTTCTGAGTCAGTCAGGATACGATAGGCTACGCTGCAGCGATACACAGCCCACGCCTCCTTCATGCCTTGTTGGGAAGTGACACCCGTCACGTCTGCCCACACCCTGTAGGCCAGAGTTGGTCACATGGTCCCAGGGCTAGGGGGGCCTATGGCACAGCCTCCTGACCATGCTCTGGTGTTGAGCTCAAGAACGCAGGGCAAGGCTTTTACATACGTGCTTTCAAATGTTACAAAGTAGCGATTGCATTGCACTCCCCCCACATATACCTCTCCCCATCCACGCTCACCCTAAGTAAGTCCTCCATAGAATTCTGATTTTCAGGGAAACAAAACGCTACTCTGTGGGCCATTCTTTCTGTGATGCAGTTTCTCATCCTGCCATCCTGGTGGCCCCTTCCTGGATGCCTCATCACTCAGTGACACCCAAAATGTCTTGTGATTAATACAGAGATGTATACACTGTGTATTTTCCATTCCAGTAACTTTGGTCCTATGTTCCTGAAGGCAGAGTCTGTATTTTCTTCTCCTCGATGCCCCCTTCACGCTGCACTTTCCTTCCCGGCCAGCACAAGGCCCAGCTCGTAGCTGCTCAGTTGGCCAAATGAATCACACGCCGGCAGTTCCCACTGACTGGGGACCCCGTGGTTCTAACCAATGCAAGATGCCGTGTCCTAGAGCCCTAACCCATAGCAATTCATTAAGTGACTGCAACTGCTTTATGTTATGATCCAATTTCTGCACTTCAGCTTTTCAGTGCTTCCTGCTGCTACATGTTCTCCCTCTGGGTCTTGATGAATCACCAGGGTGTGAAAAAGTAGACAACCTAGAGAAAAACAATGTCACCGCACTGATAATGATGGTCTCTCAGTCTCAGCTGATTTAGGACAGGAAAGAGGAAGGGATTTTCAAAGCCCATTCTCCACCTCCTCATGTTATTTTTAGATGGGAGAATTTGCTTTGATCGATCTGGTATTCCTTGAACAAAAAAAGCTTTCCTTCTGAGCCACCCTCCCCCACAGGATGCTGCCTTGTCCCCACAGAGGCAGATGGTGACAGTGGGCCTGAGGGGTCTGTAAGGCCAGACATTTTTCACAGATGCTCTGCCAAGAAAATTTGCCCTGGTGACATTTGAGAATGTTTATAGGGCAATGTAAAGTTGACTTCTGTATTACCCGATTACGTGTGTCTTATTTATGTTCAAAACCTATTTAAAATGCTAAGTAGGAATACCTGTGTTTTACGAACCATGATAAGTGCTGTGTTAAAAACCCACGTGATAGCTAGTCTTTATGCATACGTTAAATCCTTGCTGAGACCCAGAGACACAGTTTGTTCTAACAGCCTAGATTCAGACTTTTTGGGGGATGCTTCAGTATGTTAAAGCATAAGCTTAAATTTGCCCTTTACTTAATAGTTTCCAAATGTACATTCATCTACCCATCGTCTTCTGACTTCCTTCACTGTCATGACTGAATGCTAGTAGTCTATTCTTCAAAAGAGTGAGACTACCATTAAGCCTCTCTTGAAACCAGTACTGTCAGACTGATATCCAGCTGCCATTCATGCAATGCACACTAAACACATCTTAAAAACCCAACACTTCTATGTGCTACCCTAAAGGTGTTTTCAAACACTATTTCCAAAACACTTTTTGTTCCAAGTAATGTGTAGTAGGCCTAGCAATTTACTAATTTCCAGCCAAGCCTGAAATATCAAAGGTTAGTCCTCCGAGACGGCAGTGTACGAAAGAATGGAAGCTCTTGTTTTAAAGTTCAGCTGTGTTGGTTTTACAATGCAGGGCTGGAAAATGGCCAAAAGACTTTATTAACCTTCTTTTCAATCTTTCCTAAGAATTCTGTCCTGTCTAGGATGCCAATTACACTCCAAGAATTCATGCTTATTTTCTGGCACCCTGGGGGTGCCTGCTGTTATCAGTAGAGTTAACTGCAGTGGGTAGAGGTTCAGGACGGAGAGAGTAAGTGCTGACCCAGGTATAGGGTTATATGTGTTTCACCTGGCATCTCAGTGACGTTCAGGACCACTCAGGGGCTTGACTGAGGCCCCAGAGAAGAGGAAGGAGTCCCAGCACATGCCCACCATTGGAGGCTTGGTCTTGATTGCTTGGTTCTTACTGTAGTTTGGTTTTGTCCTGTTTCTGTTGACTATCCTGGTTGTCGTTTCAGTCCCTCTAGACATTAAAGAAAGTGATGCGGAAAATGTCAGGCACCGGGACACGGCCACTTGCCGCCTCCCTGTCGCTCTGCATGTCCGAGGGCCCGTGCTGCTTGTGGCCAGTTGGAGGGCACGCTGCTGGGGCCGAGCCCCGTGGTAGAGCCTCCAGGGGCCCCGGCGGCATGTGTGTTGGACTGCCCCCTGTCCTCATGCTGCCACCTGTTTCCGGCCACTGTTTGCATGATCCTGGTTGGGTAATTTTTGAATCCCACTGTTGTTGATTGGATGTTAAAGCTTGTTGCTGATTGGATGTTAAAGCTTGATGTTGATTGGATGTTAAAGCTTGTAGTGGATTGGACGCTTTTTGAGCCCTACCAAGGGTATAAAAGCAGGAGGAGCACAAGGAAGGGGGCAGAAGATGCAAAGAGAGCTATAACGCTAGCTGTGCTGAGCCTGCTGTGGAGGAATAAAGGCTGTTCTCTCATTCTTCCTGTGTGCGTCTTGGTTTTTTCCCTGGTCAAGAGCTGTAACACTAGCTGTGCACATTGCCACAACAAAAGCACCTGTAAATTCTCATCCCAAGAACTCTAAGTCACCAGAGTACATTAGCTGACGGCACTGTGTATCAGTTTATGCTGAGACAGACAGTGTGGGGCTGTCTCCTCTCATGGCACTTTGCCTTTTGGACAGCTAATGGGAACATGTGCAGACACTATTAGAGGGCATATAGGACATTTTAGGATGAACTTGGCCAGTGGCAGGAAATGTCCATACTCTCATTGGTGTACTCAGAGATCTAAGTGCTTTGAATTGTTTTTTTTTTTTTTTTCTGATTTAGTTTACTCATCTAGTCTCCAAAAGAAAATCTCAGGACCAATCCCCGACTCTTTTTTTTTTTTTTTGAGACAGAGTCTTGCTTTGTTGCCCAGGCTAGAGTGAGTGCCGTGGCGTCAGCCTAGCTCACAGCAACCTCAAACTCCTGGGCTCAAGCAGTCCTGCCGCCTCAGCCTCCCGAGTAGCTGGGACTACAGGCATGCGCCACCATGCCCGGCTAATTTTTTATATATATATATTAGTTGGCCAATTAATTTCTTTCTATTTTTATAGTAGAGACGGGGTCTCACTCAGGCTGGTTTTGAACTCCTGACCTTGAGCAATCCGCCCGCCTCGGCCTCCCAGAGAGCTAGGATTACAGGCGTGAGCCACCGCGCCCGGCCAAATCCCCGACTCTTTCTGCAAAAGGAAAGATCAAGTGTGGAGGTTACTAACATTATCCATTCACCAGATCCCCACAGGAAAGTAAAAGGCCTCAGGCATCTATGGAAGATGTCCCCACAGACCATTCACAGGCAAATTCTTTGCTGGACTCCCAGAAACAAGTACATGCCAACTGTAGCTTTAGGTCTGCAGTCTAAGTCTAGCTCCTAAAATTAAAGTCTGTTTAATTGCACACTGATAATGTTGATTCCAAGCTTATCTTCCCAGGTGCAGAACAGAGACAAGATCAATCATTTCTCCACCTACCCAGAAACATTTGTGTAATTGATTCTTCCTTTACTCCCTTTTCCCCTTCAAACATTCACTTTATCTTATGTAAAATGCATATTTCCTGGGCCTCACAAAAATGTAATCATTTGCCTCTCTACCCAACCCCCTGCTCCTTTTCTTTCTTTCTGTGTATATGTTTTGAGACAGGATCTCTTTCTGTCACTCAGGCTGGAGTGCAGTGGCACCATCATAGCTCACTGTAACCTCAAACTCCTGGTCTCAAGCAATCCTCCTGCCTCAGCCTCCTGAGAAGCTGGGACTACAGGCATGGGCCATCATGCCTGGCTGATTTTTTGTATTTTTTTGTAGAGATGGGATCTCGCTATCTTGCCTAGGCTCGTCTTGAACTCTTGGCCTCAAACAATCCTCCCACCCTCAATCTCCCAAAGTGCTGGGATTACAGGCATGAACTATTTATTGTACCTGGCTTCCTTTTTCTTTCTATATGCCCTCTCCCCTTTAAATACTGAAGTTTCTAAATCCCTGTCCAGAAAAAACAGTCACAGATATGTCTGTGGTTTCTGTTTTTCCTGGTCACATTCTCAGACTTTGGCTTAATAAACTTCTATTGATTGAGACTTTGCCTCAGTCACTTATTTTGGGTTATCAAGTCTTAGCTCGATATGTTTATTTGTGATTATTTGCTTAGCACCTTCTATGCAAAACCTAATAATGAATTTCCAATTAATATTTATGACATTTCTCTTCACTTTCCACTTCTTCCATTGTGAGCTCCTGAATCTTTTCCTATGTTTTTCAGCTGTGTATCATCAGCCTTGGAGGTAGTGGCTAGCTCATAAAAGAAACTCAAAATATATCTATTAAATTAATAACTTCTTAAAGTTTTGATCTCCAAAAGGGACTTGATCCTTTCAAGTTGATTTTACATAATTGAAGGAAAAAGGACACAGAAAGTGATTGGACTTAGAACCTGAGTTTACCTGTTGGCTCTGATGCCTTCACTAAGGAGCCCAACCTCTCAGGCTCGATCCTAACCTGCTAACCTGCGGCGTGGCAGCAACATAACCACCTCACAGGCTTCTCACAAGGACTAAGGGATGGGGCGTATGTGAAGTTCCTGGGACAAAGTAGTGCTCATGATCATCATTACAAGCAGTCTAAGAGTTAAATGGGTAAGAGTGAGGGTTTTACAGTCACACCTTGGCTCTAGTCTCAGTTCTGCCGTTGTCTTGCCGTGTGATCCACTGAGCCTGGCTCATGGTGAGTGATGGATAAATTTTTAAGTCACTTCTCTAAAAGAACATGCAAAAAAGATATTCATATCTGTTTAGGAGGAAGAGACATAAATTTGAGAGGAACAATTCTATGATTGAGCCTGAAGTTTTGCTTTGGGTTTCTGGGCAACCACGGCAATAGAAAGAAACAACAGTTTGCATAATTATCATCGTCAGTTGCGATTAGTCAGTGAGACCTGTCCTTTCCAACTCAGTAACTAGTAGCCACATGGGGCTATTGAGCATTTGAAATGTGACTCATTGGAATTGAGCCATGCTGTAAGATACTACGGATTTTGATGACTTACTATGAAAAAGTAAAATATCTCCTTAATAAGGTTTTATATTGATTACATATTAAAATTGTGGAATGTTGATTATTTAGATTATTATTAAAATTAATGTCACCTGTTTCTTTTGACTTTTTTAGTATGGCTACTAGAAAATTAAAATTTTCACTTCTGGCTCTCATGATACTTCTATTGGACAACACTGAACTTTTCTTTACTCTCACTATTCTAAGTGGAATTCATTATCTAGACTTTTATGTTAATATAAAATATTAGAACTATAAATTTCATTTTGTAATTATATATTACAATACCAACATATTATAAATGTTTACTCTCATAAAACATATATGTATTATATTAATATATTATAAATATGTACAATTATTAATATTAAATATAAAATAGAATGTTGTATATTATTATGGACTTCATATTTTTATAAAAGAGGCTTTGGGCTCAAATGGATAATATCTTCATCTATAATTTGAAGGAAAATTTGGTAAGTATCTTGATGAGGGAGAAGTAATAATTGTAATACCTACCATTTGTTGAATGCTTATGTATGTGCCAGGCACAGTCCTAGTTTCTCTACGTCTATCAATTCATAAGTAGTGCAATGGACCGAATGTCTATGCTATTCCAAAATTCGAATGTTAAAACCTCATCACCAAGGTGCTGGTGTTAAGAGGTGGGGCCTTTGGAAGGTGGTTAGACGAATGGGGTTCTTGCCCTCATGCAAGAGACGCAGAGAGCTGCCTCAGCCTTTCTAGGACGTGAGGACACAGCAAGGAGCCACCAGGGCACTGGCTGTGCAGTGGGACGCGGCCCTCGCCAGACACCGAATCAGTCCTGATGTGTAAGTAGAAATTCTACTGACCTTTGCCTTTAGAGCCTCCTGCTTATAACTGGCCACGCTATCGCCTTTGGTTCCTTCCAGTTCATTCTGGTCTCCCAGCTGCCCCTGCTCTGCTCTGGGATGCCAAGGGGCTAAATAGTTGCTCACGGGTCTGGTGGGCTGAGCCCCGGGCTTTATCATTGACTATTTAGTGAGCCTTTTTCCAAGTGCTAGCTGTTGATGAGAATGCAAAAGAGATGGGAGTCTTAGCTCCCCCCAAAGAGTTCAGTCCGGCTGGGGGAACAAATGTAGCACACACAAGACAATCCAGTCATGTGGAGCCATGCACAAGGAAGTGGCCAAGCGGGCCAGAAAAGCCAGTGGTGGGGAAGAGAGGGGTTGCCTGGGAGGCTGAGGACCTCTTTGCAGAAGAGGAAGGACAGGAGAAGCGGGATCCAGGAGGACGGGGGTTTGGCTGGGCAGAGAGCAGGGCGGACACTTACCGTCTGCCCTATTACTGAAATGTCAGGCATGCCTGTCTTATCTCCCAACTCCCTGCACACTCCCAGTGGGAAGTGACCTTTCCCTCAGTAGCCCACACAGAGCCATGCATACAGTAGGTGAAAAATAAACACCTGTGAAATGTGGTTGTCCTGAACGTATTCAGGAATAGGACATTAATTTGTAATTATTGAAGTTGTTAATGTCAATAATGAGATCTCTTTTCTAAATGAATCTTTTAAAAATCACTGTTATTCTCTTCTAAGCATCTCAGTGAATATACTCATGATAAAGCCAGAGATTTCTAATAGTTGTCTTAAATTGGTAATTGTTTTATGCTCTGATGTTGACAATGTTCTTTTTAAACTCAGCGTGGATACTTCTTAAAAACCAAATTTTACCCCAATCTACAGGGTGCTTAAGAGCCCACTTCTACAAAGCAGGGAGGATGATTTGCAAGCCACAGCCCAGACTAGAGGAACTGGCTTTTTAATAATTAGGAGATGAGATCATTGACTTTGGAAGCCTGATAGCAATGGGAAGCCGACTCTGGACCCCAGATGTGAGGAGTGCCGGCGGCTTTGCATGTGAGCTGTAGTGTGCACGGGGCAGAGGACCAGGCGGGTGACAGGACTCCCTGTCCCACCTGCTCTTTGGGACCCGGGAACTAGAAGGGAAACACAGGGAGGAAACTAAGGCAAAGGGAAAGGCTGTATCTGGAAGGCAAGAGGTCTCTTCGCACTAGTGTGCTATTCCTTTTTCTTTTCTTTTCTTTTTTTTTTTCACAGTAACCAGCAATGCACTTTGTATGGATAAGCACCTTAGTTTCTTGTTTTCCAAAGAGGAAATGGGAACAGACCAGACAAAGGAAGCAGAGCACCCTCCCACACAGCTGCCCTCCTGTGGCCAGGCGTGTGGCCGTGGTTCATAAACAAGCTGCGGTGATGACCTATCACAGAAGCCGCCGACCAGGCAGGCAGCAGGGGACATGAAGGAGTTTGGCCTGAAATGCTCTGACGTGTCACCGCCTCACTCTTCAGGCAGTTCCTGAGCACCCAGCAGAGCGGGACCTGGGAATACCCTTACTGGGCATCTGGTCTGAGTGAATCACGCCCGAGCCTGGGGCTGAGGGAGATTTCTAGAGTCCAGCCTTGGGTTCTCAGCGTTTGCAGACGTGGATGGGCCGAAACCCTCTGGAGAGAAGGCACTGGCGTCTCGCCAAGGCAGGCAGCCTGCTCTGTGCTGCTACTAGGGAACCATAGTGACTCCGAAATGCACCCTAAGCTGCCCTCGCATTGTGACAGTTTTGTTGTCCTGAGGATCTAAAATTAAGACTCTAAACCGAGAAGAGTAACTTCAGGCTGCCCAGGAGCCACTGGGGACTCACATGCAGAATGGGGATTGACATTTGAGACCCTTCCCTCTCTATCCCCACCGGTCTTTCCACACCTGTCACCGGGCTCATATGAGTGGTCTCTGTCCCCAAACTCTGAACGAACCTTCGCTTCTGCCCTTCCCCCTCCCTCACCTGCTATGACTTGAATGATTGTCCCTTTCAAATCTCATGTTGAAATTTAATTGCCATTGTGACTGTATTGGAAGGTGGTACTTTTAAGAAGTGTTTAGGTCACGAAGGCTTCACCCTCCTGTTACTGCGGAATGGGTTCCTTATCACGGAATGGGGGCGTTATCACAGGAGGGCATCCGCCCCCTCTGGCTCTCTGTCTTCCCCTCTTTCTGCCGGTCCTCCAGGGATGCCTTCTGCCAGGTGACGATGCAGCACCGAGGCCCTAAACAGGTGCGGGCACCTTGACCTTGGACTCCCGCCTCCAGAACTGTGAGCCAGTACATTTCTATCCATTATAAATTTCCCAATCTTTGGTAATTCCATTATAGTGGCACACAGCAGACATCCTATTTGTGACATCCCTAGTGACATCCCATTTGTCTCTCAATTGTCCCCTTGTGCCTAAGCTGCCTAATCAGCCTCCCCCTCTCCCCCAGAGAGGCTTCCTTCTCCTCTGCTCCCAGAAAGGCCTACGGATAAGACACTGCTTTAGAACAATCACGTGTGGTAAAATGGATAGTCTGGCAATTCTAGCTCAACAATCCGCTGCCTGATACAATTTATTAAACTCACTTTGCTGCAGCAGGTACAGAATTAGACGCTGGGAGCAAAGATGCAAAGAAAGCCAAAGTGCTAACAGGACAAATGGGCTCTGGTTTGTACACTGATGAATAGTGTTTCTAATGTACCTAAAATATACTATTGTGTAATATTTATGCAATAGGTTTAGATCTCATGTTTATAGATAATTATTCACTTTAGTATAGAAATGTATTATACGTGCATAATAAATACACAAATATACAGTATAATTTATAATATTTATATAGTACTTACAAGTATGTTACTTGTATTTATTTCTAGATATAACCTGAGACATTTAATTAAAATATAGATGCCTGGGTCCTCCTCCAGGAGTTCTGATTCACTTATTTCTAGATGGAGCCTGGTGATATGTTTTCCTATGGAACTACTGAGGTGACTGGTCCAAAGACCTGCTCAGAGAAACACCAACCCAGGACAGGCCGGCACTGCCCCTTCTCCCACTCCCTCCTGCTTTCTCCGTGTTCGGTCCTTTCCCATCGCTGGGCTCAACAAGATCCCTGTGGGATGGTTAATTTTATGTGTCACCTTGGCTGGGCCACGGTGCTCAGATACATGGTTAGGCATCATGACCGGTGTTTCTGTGAGGGTGTTTTAGATGAGATTGACATTAAAATCAGTGGACTTGGAGAAAAATAGATTTTCCTCCATAATGTGAGTTGGCCTCATCCAGCTAGTTGAAGACCTGAATAGAACAACAGCAAGAGTGAATTCTGAGCAAGAGTGAATTCTGTCAGGAAAGTGTCTTCGGACAGGAACTGCAACATCAGCTCTTCCTGGTCTTCGGTCTGCTGGCCCAGCCGCCAGATTTGGGGCTTGGGAGCCTCCATGGTCGTGTGTGCCAATCCCTTACTGTAAATCTCTTTCTGTAATATATACACAGAGCTGTGCAATACATGCTCTTGGTCCTGCTTCCCTGGAAAACCCTGACCAACATACCCCTGAGAATTTGAACTCAGATCCTCATGGCCAAGCGCACACAGCGAAACCCACACCCGTGTCTCCCAGTGTGTGGGATGAGTCTGACCCCCTCAGAACCACCCAGGGAGCCCTTGAAAATGCAGGTTCCTAGTTTGCACCCCCAGTCTCTCACCCAACAGGGTTTGAGTCAGCCCAGAAATCTACAATTACAGAATATTCGGCTATTTTTTAGTATGTGACTCTGAATCATTTCAAAATGTGAGTTACTCTAGTGTAGAGCTCTGTGAAAAGCACAATAAATAAAAACCAGTTCTTCTGGGAAGGGATTTGCAATTTGAGTGAGAACGTCTATTTTGGAGTAACAGCACCACAATTGTACTGGGTTGAATAGTGTCACCCTCAAATGCATGTCCTTCCTGGAACCTCAGAATGCGATTATATTTGGAAATAGGGTTGTTGCAGATATAACTAGTTAAGATGAGATCATACTGGAGTAGGGAGGGCCATTAGTTCAGAATGACTGGTGTCTTTCCTCTTGAAAAGAGTCACAGAGACAGACACAGAAGATGGCCGTGTGATGGCAGAGGCAGAGATTGGAGTGTGGCAGCTGCAAGCCAGGGAGTGTCAAGGATTGCTGGTCACCACCAGAACCTAGGAGAGAGGCATCCAGTGGATCCTCTCTTAGAACCCCCGAGAAGGAACCAAACTTTCTCACATCAGGCTTAAACTTCAGGCTTCAGGACTAGGAGAGAATAAATTTCTGTTGTATTAAGCCAGCCAGTTTGTGGCACTTTATAATAGCAGCCCTGGAAAACTAATATACCCACTTACTGTAAACAACCAGGAAATTGGACACAATATATAAAACAACTGTTTTCAGACATTGGACACCTGGCAGAACAGGTCTATGATCCTCGAAAGAGGGCAAACAAATGTGGTGGGCCAGCACCCATATGACAGCATCACTGCCAAGGCTAAGCGTGGAAAATTCTGTATTTGTGGTGCCTCGGTCCCTACTGGATGGAACTTTCCATGATGGGAAGTGGCTGGTTTTCTAGACCTCTAGATTCCCAACTGTAGCCTGCACACTGTTGTTCAGATGAGGCCCTAAGTAAATAATTGTGGAATACTCTTACACTGTGTGTCCTAAGCTGACTTTGTCTTTGAGGGTTTGAGTCTGTAACAGTGGTTCTCATCTCTGTCTGGGCATTAGAATGAGTGGGAGAATGTCTTTAACCTATGGATGCTGGAGCCCCACATCACAGCAATGAGATGCAGGGCCAGGAGAGAGGTGGGATCCAAACTTCCATGTGTTCTAAAACCTCCCCGGGTGATTGTATCATGCAGCCAAAGAAGAGGCTCATTGATCTTAATTTTACTTTTCAAACCAGTCACTAAGCCTCTTTTAACAATCTGGCTAAAACCTAACAAAAACAGATTTTTTCCCCCCATGTAAGCATCTTATACGTTACCCCTCTAATATTTATGTAAGTGCATTCTTACGTGAATTCACCCAAACAGGTAGACGTTTTGTTTTACAGGTTGCTGTCATGTTACTGTCCTCCCACCGCCTCTGGCCACTACCCAGCTTCTTGGTGTCACATGGTGATTTCCTGGAGAGGCTATGTGTCCTCCCGTCGACTCAGCAAAACCCAGGTAGATTGGTTTCCCAGGGCTGCTGTCACAAAGTACCACGGACCAGGTGGCTTAAAACAACAGAAAGTCATGCTGTCACCATTCTGGAGATAAGAAATCCAAAACCAAGATGTCAACAGGGCCGTGTTCTCTTTGAAATCTCTAGATGGGGACCCTGCCTGGTCTCTTTCTAGCTTCTGGCATTTGTTGACAATCCTTGGTTTTCTTTGGCTTCTGCCATGTTAGGACATGTTTGTTCCCACTGGAGTAAGCTGCGTTCACTGTGCCATCTTTGCTCAGCTCTCCCTAGACAGTGAACCTGCTGGTGCCTTGACCTTGGACTTCCCAGCCTTCAGAACTATGAGCAATAAATGTATGCTGTATATAAATTACCCAGTCTCAGGCATTTTGTTATAGCAGCACAAACAGACTTATACCTTCTTGAGGGATACAATGCATCCCACCACACCAGGATTTCCACATACTTGCTGATTTTTGAGAAGATCACAGAGAAAGGAAATATACATGTAATCAGCCAAGTTTTTAGTGCAGATAGATGGTAGAGCTAAAATAAGGGTTTGCTCAAGGTGCTATGGGGACGGTGAGGGGGATTGCCTAGCCATTAAGTAAGGGTGGGCTGGTGGGGAGCTCAGGGCAGCCTTTCCAGAGTGGGGTGGGAGAAACTCTAAAGCATTTGGAGGGAACTTGCCACGTGGAAGTGAAGGGCAGGAGCCTCTGGCAGAGGGCACAGAGCCCCTAGCCGTGTAGTCATCTCTGTTCTTCTCTGTGCCTGGTTCCGTCATGTGCAAAGTATACATTTCTTGATTTGAAGGGATCTGAAAATAATTTAAGAACTGCCGCTTGCAGTTTCATGGCTCTCTAAACCTCGCACCTGGACATCTGAGGAGACAGACATAAAAGGATGAGACTCAGGCGAGTTCTCTAGATGATTAGGTGGGAAACTACTGAAACTCTCAGCTGATGGGAAGAGCGGGCTCCCTCTGGGATTTTAATTTCTTAAGCTGCTGTTCCTCCTGTGGGTGGGATCTTGGAGAGGCGAATTGAGAAGTTGGACCAGGAATGAAGAAATGTCACTGTCCTGATTTTTTTCTGCCCGTGCTTCCAGAAGGAAGTGAAGTGGTGTGTTCCTCACTGTGGCTTACTGCCAGCACAGCTCCCAACCCCTGCATTTTCACGTTTTGTATGTTGGAGGCCACTTCCTTTGCCTTTATTAGTTTCATTCCTTTGGGTAAGACACACATTCTTCTGACCTTTTTTTTTTTTTTTAAAAAAGCTTGCCACTTTTTCATCCTTTGTTTAGTGATTTGGAGCCCCCAGGACTCCATGTAGACTCTCTGTACAGAGGAGAATGTCTGAAATAAGGGGTGATTCGTGTCCTGGTAGCAAATAACAAAAATCGGTAAATCACCTGTCAGGAAAAAAGCAGCGGAGGTTTTATCTAACTTCCCACTACTCAGCCAAGAAGGATGAGACTTAGTGTTACAAGGACTATTTAAAAAGTGTGGTAACTAATTATCTTTTGTATGTATCCAATATTTCTTTGTGTTTTACTAGTAGGTAAAAATAGATGTTATTGTATCATTATGGGGGAAAAAAGTCGTGTGTAATAATGGTTAGTTTAGCTTCTCCCTGCTAGGAGTGAGGTTTTTATGGCTCTTTCACCCAGTCTGCCTTTTTCTGTGTGTGCTGGAGTGAAAAGGAATCAATCCCCTTTGGTCATGAGCAGATTGCCATGCTCTCGATCTTTCTGCCTCTGCAGAGCTGGGCGGGACTGCAGAAGAGTCACTGGGAGGCCCAGGGACAGAGCTGGCTGAGGTCTTTGTCCTGTCCTCACCCAGGAATCTGGGGGGAAGAGCTAATGTATACCACAGGGAAGGGAGGAACTTACTTTAAGTAACATGCAGCACCAAGCTAATAAAAATTAAAGAAACTATAGCCTTAAAAGTTTGGCTTTTAAAAAAAAGAGCACATAACCCTATTTATAACATTTGGCACAAGAATTCTTTTTGAATCATCTTGTGACAAAACCCATAAAATTGGCTAATAGATTAGCTGGGATAAGGTGCTAAGGAGGTTACAATGATGTGCTTTACACTGATGTATATACAATGGTTTGAGACTTCCTAATAGTGGTAGTAAATGTATCCACAAGGTTTTTGAGTTTTTTGGCAAAACAGAACTTTGCATGTAATATGTAACTGCTTTTGAGTGTCAAAATTGGGCTTGAGACTAGTGGTAAGCAAAGCTAAACTGGATCTTCAGTACATTTTTAGCTTTCATAACTCATTTTAAAGAAATTCAATAAGGGATATGTAAATTGAGTCTTGAGGATTTGAGCGAGAGGTAATTCTCTGAAGATTTTATTGTTCTTAAGAACATGATTAAATGCGATGAGACTAGCCAATGTGCTAGACAATAGTAAAAATTTCATGAATTTTTTAAAAAACTACCTCATGAATGCAACAACATTTACTGAGTTCCTACTATGTGTCAGACCCCACGCAGCACCAGAGATATTTGGTGGCTAGGCAGATGACAGAAGAATCAATAGTGGCATTTGTCATAACGGAGCATACACTCTAGGGGAGAAGATAGAAAGGAATCCATCCCGGGGAGGGGGTGCTGTGAGGACCCAGTTGGGAGCCCGGGAGACACAGTGGAGGTGGGGGGGGCGTTCAGCCAGAGAAATAGTTTCCCTGGCCCCAGTGTGGGGTGGGGACAAAAAGTGCACTTAAATTGAATATTTAGTACCAGTTGACTTCAATTCTGCACACGCTGCCTTACTTGATTAGTTAAGTATAAATTTGTTTGGTTCCTGCTAAAATAGTACCCTTAAGTGGAAATTAAAAAACAATAAGCCACAGATTTCCCTAATGCTGGATTTATATTTGCTGAGTGTTTTATAATTTAGATGCACAGCAAATCAGCTAAAGTCAGTAGTCACAGCTGAAATACCAACACTAAAGAATATGTAGTATGGCGTTGTTTAGAGGAGAGGGATTTATTTCATTAACATTTAAAACCTCTAATACAACTTCTAAGACAGGTTCTGGCTCAGCAAATTGCAAAGGAAAATTAAAGTAGAGAACTAGAATTACAGCAAGCTGGGAAATACTTTTGCTGAGCTTTCTTTACATAATAGAAATGAATCAGTGATTAAAAAAATATATAGTTTTTATTAAGATAAAATCAGTTCACTGCTTTTGAATACTTGTTTGTTTTCTCTTTCTTACAAGGCTGTTAGCTCTACAGGGGAAAGACTTGGTCTGTTTTGCTCACTGCAATATTCCTAGCATCTAGTACAGTTCCTGCCACATATATGCGTTTAATAAGTATTTGTTGAATGACTGTTGTTGAATACATAAAATGAACGTCAGTTTCAGAAATTCATCACTTTCAGGCTATATACATAATGCAGACCATCATAACAAAGAAAACAGAGTGAAGCGATTCTTTTAACTACAGAGAAATTTCTGTAATTACTTTGAGCAGAATATAGCTAATTTCACAACTGGCCTTTACATATGACCTACCTGTGTAACCATATTTAAATTTTTCTGTCTTGGCCAGTTTTCTTACCAACATTGTTCAAAACGTACATTTTACATGTCAAAGCTCAACCAGATGTTTTAAAAATCACATTTGCGTGTACTTAATTTTAAAAGATGCTATTTCTGAATTGACTCTTGATTTCCCCTCATGGGAAATGTAAATATTCGCAACTTGAAACTGTGAATGAGCCCCACTGCCCTCTAAGAGTAAATGATGTATTGGAATTTCAGCAGTATTTCTATCATTCTGAAATAAGAACTTCTTTTTTACTTCCTTTTCTCCTCCTTCAGTGTAGGAGCACCGCAGTCTAAGTTTCCGGAAGGTCGTCGGTACCTAACCTTGTGATACTGGGGTGAAAACAGGGTTCTTTCCCGCCTGGCTGATGACGGGAAGGTCACTTTAATGGCCTCGGTTTCCGGAGACTTTATTTCAAGTCTCAAAATCTGAGCACGCCGAAGGACTGCGCCTCCGCGGGGGCGCAGCTGTGAGCGTCCGGGTGCCGTCCGCCCCCGCCTCCGCGAGACGCGACCGCGGGCGGCACGCCCCTGAGGCGGCGACCTACCGGCTCACGCTCGCACAGCCCGCCGCAAGTGCGCGACCACTGCGGAGCCCAGACCACGCCGCCCCTCCCGCGCGCTCTCCCGCGTGGCCGCCGGGCAGCCTCGAGCGCGCCCGACCCCGCCGCGCGGTCCAGCTCCGCGCCACAGGGCTCCACGGCCACGGCCCGCGAGCGGAACCAAGCGGGCCGGTGGGCCCCGACCCCGGCGGAATCCCGCAGACACCTGCGGGCGGCCCGGACCCGCGCTCCTCCGCCCCGCCCCCCGGCCGGCCCCGCCCCGTCCGATCCCGCCGCCGCCGCCGCCGCCGCCGCCCCGGCAGGCTTGTCCCTCGCCGCCCGCCGTAGCCCGGCGCTCGGCCGGCCGCCGTTTCCAAGATGGCTGCGGCGCGCGCGGCTCCTGCGGCGGGCTAGAGGCAGAGGCGGAGGCGGAGCCGAGTCACTCCCGCACTTTGGCGCCGCGGTCCCCCGCGCCAGGCTGCAGCTGAGTGCCCGCCGCGGCCATGCGGGGCTCCGTGCACGGATGAGAGCAGACGCCGCCGCGCTGGCCCCCCCGCCCGCCTTCGCCGTCACCCCTGCCGCCGCCATGGAGGAGCCGCCGCCGCCGGAACCAGAGCCCGAGCCCGAGCCCGACTGCTGCCTGGCGGCGAGGTGAGTGCGGCGGCCGCCGCGGGCTGCTCGCTGAAAGCAGGCTGGGTCCTGGCCGGAGCGCGGCCGGCGTCTGAGGGCCTCTGCTTTCCGCCAGGTGGGGAGGGAAGCATCCAGGCTCTGCGGTCTGGGGCGGGCGGGGCGCGGCGACTCTCTGGGTCCCAGGGAACCGCGAGCGGGTCCGCGGGGCTGCTACTCCCGGGTTGCGGCGTCGCGGGGTCCGCTCGCGTGCACAGCCTGCTGGCCTCCCTGCGGGCTTCTCCAGCTCGCGGCTGGGAGCGGAGTGCGGCACCCTCCCCCGCCACGAGCTTCTGAAGAGTGGCCGCGCCGAAATTCCTCTCAGCATTACCGGACGAAAGTGGTCCCTCTTCTCCGCCCCCTTTCGGGTACAGGAGACACTCGGGAATCGAATGCACGCTGGCGCTTTCCCCGCGTGCTCCTTGCCTCCTCTTGCCTGCTCCAGAGAATGCCTGCTGTCTCCCCGGTGAGAAACTGCACGTAGACTGTGCAGACAGGCAGGTGGTTTTCTTTTCTGAGGGCCCTTTACTGTCCTTTAATGGTAGCATTGTGCAGATTGTTGCTCGCACGTGCCCGTGAAGTAAGGATTGATTCGTCTAAAACTTCGCTACCGCAGGAAGCTCTAAGATGGAACTTTGGTACCCAAAGCATTTGTTGTGTTCTCTCATGGTGACTCTACTAATTACGTTTATGCCTTTATTTTTCAATCGGGAGAACAAACTCACTATCATTAAGAATTTTCCTCTTTTTAGGTGCCTATGTTTATGTTTCTATGTTCGAATGCCCTCTTACTCCTTGCCCTTTGCATCCCTGAGTAAACTTGCAAACTGCTGCCCCCTGTCCCCTACACTGAAAATACTTCTACAGCTCTTGCATCTTAACCATCTTGCTCAGTAGTTCTAAGAATAAGGCAGTAAAGTGTCCTCTTTTTTTTTTTCTTGCTTAAAGAAATTGTAAACCGTAGCAGTACCTAGAACTGAACACAAGAATCACATTCTTGCTTGTCATCATCCAGTTGGCCCAGATAAGTTTGTTTTATAATCTGTGTACAAAGTTGTTGTTTCACTTTTCTCAATTCTGAGATACTTCTGTGAACTTTTAAGGAACAACTTCTCTAAAGTAATGGTACAGGGTGTAATGAGACTTCCTTTTGTTCCTTTTGAATACATCGGATATTTTAGAAGTTTTGTCAGAAAGTTTATTGTATAAACTTGTTAATGGGTTCAGTTGTTGAGCAGTTTTGACTCCTTTAAGTTTTTCTTTAAAAGTAATAGCGAATACTTGTTATCTGCTGGTTTGTCTAAAAAATACAAAAGTAGTGAACACTTATTAATTGCTTAAAAGAGGCCATTGCCTTTTATTAACTCATTTAGTAGTTACAACAACGCTATGAAATAGGTCCTGTCATTGTTTCTTATTTGCAGATAAGGAACCTGAGGCACATAGATTAAATATCTTGTCCAAGGTTTCACAAGTTGGTAATGACCAAAGGTCTGGCTGCACAGTCCATCCATGTCCTTAACCAGCGTGAAGAGTCCGTTATCCAAATGGTCAGATCAAAAGTTATAATTCTATATAACCATATCCTGGGAGGCAATGGACATGAACATTCTTAGCTAAAAGTAAAAAGGGCAGAGAAATGAAAATACGCTGTAAAAAACGACAGCTTCTCCAGTGATAAAAAGAAACCTTGATTTTTCAGCCAGGTTTCTGTCTGTCTTTGTTATAATAAAAATAGGTCAGGATAATGGGCTTCATCCAACTTTAAATGAACAGCAGTGTACGGAACAAGAAGATCTTAGAAATATTTTTCTTAGCAACATTGCAGTTAATTTTACAATAGCAAATGTATAAAGCAGATTATTTGACAAAGCTGTTATTTTCTCCTTTTTATGCCCTCGTCACCATCTCTTTAATACATAGAGCTAACCTCTGACAAACTTACAGTAGATCTTTGGTAAAAGACATTGCAGGGGTTATCCAATTGTTTAATTGAATTTTTTTTGTTTTTACCATTTTAAAGAAGCTCAATATACATGTATAAAATGTGCTGAATGCTACCTTTTAAAACATCAGAGACCAGTAATGTGGTAATTTGTGCTACCAGGTTAACTGGTTTTGCCACAGACCTGAGTAGATGGCTCCCTCTGCCATCTTTGTCATGTTATGTCTGTGTGTCATTGATTAGAAAGGTATTAAAGCACAGGTCTTTTGTAGAATTCAGGCCTGTACATGCTGGCTTTCAAAGCTGTACCGCAAGTGCACCACTGCGGCAGATGCCAGCCAGCCCAGCACATCTGTTCCGTGTGTGCTTTCCTCCTGACGTGAGAGTTATGCAATGATTGAAGAATACAAAACAGGTTGAGAGGTGATAGTAGTCTATTATAGTTTTACTGCTTATTGTTAGTTGTAATACCGCTTGTCCTTATTTTTGAAAAGAATTCATGATAAGGAGAGCAGTTGTGATTGTTAGTGATTAAACTTTGAAATAAACAATCCTTATAACTTCTTTTTCAAGCTTCTGGGTCAGTTTTAGGAGGATCCTGAGATTACTAGGAGAGCTATTAAAACTAATTTAGAACAATGTACCTTTGTGATTTCTTGGATCTCTGCTCTTAAAAAAAGACTAAATTGGACATTTGGCGTGATACAATGCTTTTGTCTACTGTACCCTTTCATTTAAACTATTATTAATATATTTATGTTAAAGATAGCTTCTTTGTTCTCACTTGCTGACCTTGTAAGTACATGTTACATGAATTTAACAGTAACTTTTTCAAACCAATGACTTTATTATTTACTTTATATAATATGGTTTTTGTACATTCATTTGAAAATATGAGGTTCACTACTAAGAAGGTACTTAAATATCATCTCATATAGGTGATTTGATATCTCTCTCTCTCCCCCCTCTCTCCTCTCTTGATTTGAATACTCACTTTGAGCCTGTCTATTTCAGTCTTGAGATTGGATGTCACCTGTTCTCCCTGGTGAAGTCAACCTTTGTGAAGCTCCAGATTGTTGGTGCAGCATCAGTCATGGACATGCCTTTAGATCACTGTAACAATAGATATCATTGGTGGGGTGGCAGAGAGGAGGAGTCGCCAAGCAGCAGTAAGAAAGGGCTCCAGTGATGGCAGAAACTTCTTGTTTTCAAAGGGGACAACTCAACTCTCAAGAAGACTTTGTGGTTCCCTTTAATTGTCTGTCATATGGTTAGAAGTTGCTCGACTTCCTTCACATGTGCTCTCTTGGTGTCCTGCAAATCTTGTTTTGAGCTCTACTGAAATACAGGGATGTAAAGGTCTTACTGCTTACTGGATACCTTTGCCTTATTAACTTCCTGTTGCTTAATTCCTCATTCCTCAGTGATTATCTTTTTACTCATAGCATTCTATTGTCTCAGCCCTCTCATTTGACCTGATGGTATGTATTGTTTAAAGACTCTTTAGTGTTGCCTATCAGTAAGGCTGTTGGAAATAGTTTCTTTAAAGAGAAAATGGAAGCACTGTCAGAAAAGGAGATTGGTTAATGACTCTGCAGGTCTCTATTAGCTGGCATTACCTTGGCAGGATAATCAAGGTCCAGGCACTCATGATGCTTCAGCTTCTCAGGCACAGATACTCAACTTTGTACCCTTGGTTAGTCAGTGTATTCTCTTGTCTGTAGAAAGCCAAAGTATAATTAGAGATTGATTGGTGAGCATGACATTAGCAGAGGCAGTGAGTTGAGTGATCTTAATGACTGATGTTAGACCAGCGAGGCTGGCTTGCATCCCTGTCAGGCGCACCCTGGTTTCTGGAATGAAAGGCAGTGTAACAAAGTCTTACTCTGAGGATTTTATTTTCTAGGCTTCACACAGGCTGCTTTCTTTCCCCTTGTCACAAACTTCCCTCAGTTGGTTGGGTTATAGTGTGTTTGTTTTTAAGTCTTTAATTAGATTTATGACAAATCTTGCTTTTCCTGCTTTAATTTGGGCTGTATTATATTCTTGTCCCTTAAAGACATTTGTTTAAAAAACCAACAACTGCTTTACCTCTAGCTTTTGGGGGAAGAGTAGAAGAAAAAGAAAAAGAAATAAAGATTTTTTAAAAAACAAACAAAAAATCCCCCTCAGATTTTTAGTATGGTAAGTCTCAGAGGATCACCTATTGTCTCCACCCTTCCCGTAATCTCCCCCACCCCACAAAGAATCCTTTGGCATAGTTTCTGAAAAAGGTGTGGCAAAGATGTCAGTGGTTGGTGCTTTCATAAAATTCTTTTTTGAGTATTATGTTCAAAAAGGATCATGATGGCATGTGGTTTTTCTGGATTTAGTCATAAAATTAAAAAACTTAGAGCCACATCACAATTCTGTATAGCTATTAAAAACTGTTTTTAAAGACTAGTGACATGGGAAAATGTTCATGATACAAGTCCTTTTGGGTGGGACCTGAATATCTATTTTCAAAAAGTTTCTCAAGTACTTCTGTTATATACATACCTACCACTGTGTTCAGTGAAAAAAGCAGATTATACAACGGTATATGCAGAAGTTGGTGGCCAAAATTTGAGGTGACTGCTCAGCGCATACATATTTCTCCACTAGCTCTGTCCTACTCCCGTTTCTTCCCTCTTCATTTCTGGGAATCCTCTTAACTCCAGCCGCATGTTACAAATTGGAGCTCTGGTCGTCTCACAGACTCCTGTCTGTAGGAATGGACACTTGGAAATAGTTTCTTTAAAGAGAAAACAGCCATTAGGATTCTTCCCTGGAAGAATTTTTCAAATTGGAGCTGAGTGAGACAAATGCTTATTTTCATAAGTGAAATACATACTGTGAAGTCATGAGCCTAGAGATAGCTCCCTGAAACTGTGGTCAGTCTCACAGGGAAGTAGTTTGGCCTCAAACAGTGATGTTAACCCTCAGAGAAAAGCAGGAGAGGCTGAAAGAGGTCTATGGCCAGTTGCCCTTTATGATAGATTCATCCTTTTTTTTCTTCTTGGTATGTGAACTGATAGATTCTCAATTTGTGCTTTAAATATTATTAGGTCATTAAATACAAAACGTATGATTTTGAATCAAAAGTTTAGTTTATTATAGCTCAAACAAGAAACAGTACAGTTAACATAAGCACTTAAACCAGGGATCCCAAACCTATAGTGAGTTGTATATTTATTTCATTATATATTACAATGTAATAATAATAGAAATAAAGTGGACAATAAATATAATGCTTTTGAATCATCCCCAAACCCCCTCCCACCCCCCGCCCATGGAAAAATTGTCTTCCATGAAAATGGTCCCTGGTGCCAAAAAGGTTGGGGACCACTGGCTTAAACTATCCACACAGTTTTGCCATCTTAACAGTATCTTGTTTATACCAGCAATGAAGAAGCCTGGAGAGCCAGTGGCAATGAAATCGCCAAAGGCATTTCCACGGCTTGTTGAGAATTGAGTATTTTTCCTTGCAAGAAGTGGTCCAAAGCCTGGTAGAAGTGTTAGTCAGTTGGTGGAAGGTATGGTGAATACAGTGGATGACAGAGAGTTTCCAAGCCCAGCCTCTGTAGTTGGAGCAGCATTGTTTGTGCAACGTGTGGTCGAGCGTTGTCGTGCGAGAGGATTGGCCCGTCTCTGTTGACCAGTCTCAGCTGCTTAATCGCAAGCATCCTCACCATTTTGTCCAGTTGATTGTAGTAGACGTCCGCCGTAATAGATTGGCCAGGTTTCATGAAGCTGTTAGTGGATATTACCAGCGCTGGGCCACCAGACAGACACCATTCGCTTTTTTGATGAATATTCGGTTTGGACTGTGTTTCAGCACTTCATCTTTATCCAACCTTTGTGCCAAATGCTTGTGATTGTCAAAAAGAATCCATTTTTCATCATGTGTAACAATATAGTGTAGAAATGGTTTGCTTTATGTCATGACAGCAAGGAAAGGCAAGCTTCAGACTATTTCTGATGCTCATTTAATTCATGTAGAACCCATCTATCCAGCTTCTTTACTTTGCCGCTTTGTTTCAAATGTTCCGATATTGTTGGAAATTTCTGGGAAATTTCTGGGAAATAAACCTTGCTGCTTATTCAAACGTAGGTTGAGCTGGATTCACTTCCACTACAGCTTCCAGCTCATCATTATCCACCTTGGTCTGAGGTCGCCCACATGGCTCATTTTCAAGATTGAAATCGCCAGAATGGAACTTCTCAAACCATTGATGTACTGTGCATTCATTAGCCACATCCTTCCCAAACACTACACTGGTATTTTGAGCTGTCTGTGTAGTACTGGTTCCATGACAGAACTCATGTTCAAAAATAATATGAATGTTTGACTTATCCATGGTTTCACAAAAATTGTTCTAAAAAAAATTTGAAAGATAATCACAAGTCAAGCTGTGCATTTAGAAGACTGAGGATGTACCTTCACAATGAAAATAGAGCCAGACGTGTCAAAGTGAAATGTCAGAGATATTAATAGTCAAACTCAGTACTTAAGGAAATTAGACATTTAATAACCTAATAATTTAAGTTGGGCTTCTTAAAATCTTAACTAATACTCAGTAATGATCCCATTTTAAAAGAAAGTGTATGGGCATAGAAAAAAAATCAAAGGATGCATTCTAATTTTTCCTAAAAATTTTTTTATAATGAACACATTACATGTTTTTATTTTAAAATAAGAAGTTATAGAACCTAAATTCTTCACTAGTACATTATAATTTTAAGGCTCCTTGCTTTGAATTGTTACTAAAATTGAAATTGATGAGATTCCATATGTCATGTAAAGAAAATAAGTTACCAGATTTTAAATAAACTTTTATTTATTTTTGGTATCTGAACTGAGCTGACTATAGCAAGTTGATCCAGCTAGTTTTCTTTAATTATTTAGTTCATCCCGGGTAACAGAATTTGTAAATTAGAAACAACTTCAATAACGAAACAGACACACAGCTTGGATTGTGATGGTCTTTTATATATATAGAACTATTTAAAATCTATAACTGTGTTCTCAACATGTATGTTATGTTAAAATGCCTTCCCCCCTTTAAGAGGTGTATTTTCAATGACCATATTTTAAAAGGAACATTATACCATTGGCAGTAGGGTGTGGTATGTGCATTCTTAATCCCTGCAGACCTCATGCTTATGTGATGGAGTGCCATTTCCCTTTACAATGTTTATTAAAAATGTTTATTCACTAACAGGCAAAATGAAGATTTGTTTTTGACTTACAAGTGCATTCATTTGTTGTATGTTGCAGACTTCAGTAGAAGTATTAGTTTCATGGATCATATGGATGCCACATGTTTATAAAGTAGCAGGGAAAGCTGTAAGAGTATACTAGGCAGTCTGTCAAAATCATTTCATAAATGGATTTCATTCAGCATTATTTCAGAAGAAATAAGCCTTCTGTGGAGAAAAGTAGATACTAAACTGTAAAGCTCATCAGATTTGATGTTTTTAGTGGAAGCCTTTTTGCATTAGACCAAGCTATTTGACTATACTGCTGAACTGTAGAACTTTCTGAATAAGGCTTGTTAGAGGACAGCTAGTTTAGAAACGTCAGATTAATAGAAATTGGCAACCTTTTGAATCTTTCAGTGGGGAAATTTTGGAAGAAAATTTGATAAGATTAATTTCATTTAAAATCCTAAAGTCTTTATGTAGGAACATAAAAGTATAGGTATAACTTGTTTTCTCACAAAAATTTTGGAGTTTGTTGAATGTGAAAGTATTTAGGTCTTAGGTAAGGAAGTAAGCATTTGCTAATGCAAGTCTTAAGGGTAGTAAGACTCTTAATGTTCATTTTGTGGGGAACCTGTGGCTTCAAGACCACATGTAGCCCTCCATATCCCCAAGAGCGGCCCCTTTATCAAATCCAAACTTCATAGAACAAATCCCTTTATTAAAAAGACTTATTCTGTAAAATTTGGATTCAGTCAAAAGGCTGCACTCAAGGTTCCAGAAGGCCACAGGTTCCCTAACCTCATGTTCATTTTAGAGATGGGACACCTGCCTGGCAAGGCTGCAGGTACCCTAGGGCTGGGCTGAGGACACAAGTGTACGGGCCCTTGCTGCCCGTGCCTACCTAAGCTGAGCTACCCTGGTTAGGGCCCAAAGCCAGAGGTGTTCTGCTACTTGACTTACCTAGGCCAGCTTCAACTCAAGCCCACATGAACAGTTACTTGGTAACTGAGGAATGCTATATTTTCTGGATTATTTAGACTTTATAGGTCGAGCAGAAGTGAAAGATATTTTCAGAAGAAAAAATATGAAATCTCCCCAAAACTCATTGTTACACAGTTTTTTCCCTTGCGAAACTTTATTTCTTGTTCACAGGATAAAGAAGAGCCAATGCTCAAACCTTTTTATATATGTTATTCTTTTCAGTGCTTAGTCTTGAGATCTAACAGGCAGTAAGATTCTAATTTCTGTCTGGAATAGTGGTTTTGAAACTGTGGTGATTGTGATCTACAGTAAAAGTGTATTTTACAAGAGAATGTATGCCGTATAATTGAAACAAAAAATTTATGAAACTATTTAACTTCGCAATATATGATACACTCCAATAATTTTTATTCTGCTCTATTAAAAAAAAGGTTCTTCATGACCTACTAAATTGATTTTATTAACCACAAATGGGCTGTGACCCTTGGTTTGAAGAAGATGGCTCTACCAAAAATAAAAAAGATGCTGTTATACTTTGTACCTTGTCTCTGGAGACTGAGTCAGGAGAAAAAGTTACATTATTTATCCACTAAATGATCAAATGGAATTGTGAAAAGCTCGGCACTGGATACTTTTCCCTGAAAATAGTATTATTACCTGAAGGCAAGAAGTAAGGGTGAATCTATTCTTGTCTCTTAAGGTTGTTCTCTTGGTCACATATTCTTAAAATACAGGAATTGTAAAGATGTTTAAAATTCTGGATTAATTTTAGAGTTAAAATTGGGGTTGGAATATGTGAGTCCCTTAGGTAATTTATTAATTTTTCTCTAAAACACTGCGCTGTATTTAAAGTTTTTACATAGAGCAGTCCATAAGAAAAAAAGGGGACTCATTCTTGATATTTACATATATATCTGATGTATATATCTCATGTATGATATCTATATGTTATATATGCCGTATGTATACCTGTATATATGTCGTGTATAATGTTAAGCTACAGCAGTTTCACTTCACGTCTTCTCTCAAGCATTGCTTACTTTTAGGGTCAACTTTGAAATCTTCCTCCTTCCCTCTATATTAAATTAGGTCCTTCTGTTCTATAAGAGCCCTTATAATTTTGCCCCATAGTGCATGCCACCATTTGCCATTATGTATTTGTGCATATATTTATTGTCTTCGCCTTCAGTAAATGCCATGCTATCCCAATTCCTGGCACAGTGCCTAACGGTTAGTAGGCTCTTTGCCCATACTTGTTGGATGCAGGAGGTAGTGAATATGTTGGTTAGAGCACGGGGTTTTGATATTAGGCTTTGAATGTTACCTTGTTACTAGCATATGATTTTGGCTAAGTTATTGAACCTCTCTTAGTCTGTTTCCTAAGTGAAGTAAAAATAATAATAGCACTTCTTAGCTTGCTATTACAGTTAAATGAAATAATACCTCTTATTATAGTAAGTGCTCAGAATTAGCTGTCCTTCTTACGTTTCTCTTTACTTACTATTTTTGTGGTTTAAAGTGAAAAGAAGGGAAATCCTGTGGTAATTTTCTTAAAAGTCATCAAATATGCATCGAAACTAGGTACTTTAAAAAATAGCTACAATAATCTCCATTATTCAAGAAACTTTTTTTTTTCATTGTCTGCAGAAGCCATAGAAATGAGAAAAGGTTTTTGGGACCCAGCTTTTCCAAATTCCCTCTTTTGCTTTAATTGTGGTCTATTTTGCATGTTATTCCTACAGGTTTTTGGAATTCTGCCTTGGAAAGTCATAAATCATGCTACTAAAATCAGAAGTGTAACACTGCTGATTAAGTGACTTGTTTAGGGCAATAAGCACAGCACTCTTTCCTTTGGAAGTTTTTTTTAGTTCATTTAACTTGGTGTGTCTTTATAACTTGGATTAATACTCTTTTCATTTTTTAAATGTTTGTACTGTAATATTTTTCAGATCTAGCTGCTGCCTCAGAAAAGTGAATGGAATATGTTCACTTAATAAAACTAACAATCAGAAATCTCTCTGATTATAAAAACAGCACATGTCCATTATGGAAAAATATGAAAAGTATAAAGAAGAAAACCAATTCTAATCTTACCATCTGAAAATAGTCACCATGAACATTTTGGCATATTTCTTTTCTGGGCTTTATCTGTGTGTGTGTATGTGTGTATATATATATTTTTTGGAGTTTATCTTTACAAACTGTCATGAGCGTTTTCCTATTATAAACGATGGAATTATTTGATAACATTTATAATAGGTTGTAGCATATATGATTTCCACTTATAATGGAATTATATTAATGACTTCATAAAAATATTTTTGTAAACTTTTCAGTATTTTAGATTATTTCTTTAGGATAGCTTCCTAGGTCGTAAGATATTTAGAGTTTTAAGGCTCTTAAGATGTGTTGCTACATTTCTTTCTAGAAAAGTACTAAGTTACTTCACACCAGTGTGAAAGACAAACTGCGCTGGACAGTTTAGTTACAAAATCGTTAATGGTGACTATTTTAGTTACATAAACATAGTCTACTAAATTGTAATGAGTTATAGATAGCTTAAGAGAAAAAAGAGAAAAGGATTCTTTACATATCGAGAAAATAAAACATTAATAACAACAACAACAGTATTCCAAACAAAACCCACGGACATTCCTCATTCTTTCAGTCCCAGATAATTTCTTATTCCACTTGATCTTCAGGTAGCAGTCTCATGAATCCATCTTCTTGATTAGAATTCTAGAAAGCCTGACACAGTCCCCTGGTATCTTCTCAAAGCTATTTAAACATGTCATCGGCAGCCTTTACTCAAAAATGTCTGGCATAGTCCTTTTCCATAGGCCCTAAGATCGCCCTCCCTTGTTGGAGACAAGCGCTCTGGCCTGTAGCTGATTGCAAGGGCTGTCAGGGAAGCAGTAGAGTTAAACAAAAACCTGTCTGTAGAAGACAAAGTGGTTGTGTCACTGATAATTTTCAGATTTATGGATAATTTTCAAAAAGTGAAGGATCTAATGAGGACTCATTACAAGAGTAAAGTAATTGATAAAAATACTTGGATGTTTCTGTGACATGCAAAACAATATATGTCCAAAATTTTTTGCCAAAATATTAATAAAGATAATGATTAACTCTATTTTCAAGAAAGAGTGGGTATTGTATCTAATTTATAAAAATGGAAACACAATCTTTACTGAGGAAAAAATGTTCAGTTATAATTTATGATAGTCCTGATATATACCAAGAATATACCAAGCATATAGTTTAGAATATACCGAGAATATATCAAGAATATCAAGTAAAGAGATTCTGTAAGTCTGGAATATGTCCTAAACATCTGTGTGTATTAATAAAATTCCACAGGTAAGTGATGAGAATCTCCAATTGAAAACCTAACCTAGAAGGTTTTCCAATTGAAAAGCTAGCCTAGAAGATTCTAGATTCAAATTAAAGAAATTATGTCATTTTGTATCAAGGACTTGAACATCCAGGATCTTAGTTTCACGGGATCTTGGAACCAATCTCTTATGGATATCAAGAGACAACTATACTTATCTGTAAGCCAGTCAGAAAGGAGTTCCTTTAAGAGATTTTATAATCCAATTTGGTAATACCAACTAGAGGTAAAAAATGCACACACACAAACACACACACAATGAGAAGTAAAGGTTTTTCTGAGTTATAGACATAAGCATATACAGAAAGCCTATATATTCAGTTTTAAAATTTTAGCCATGAATCAAGCATAAATACAAATATAAAATTCACTAGTTCAGAGATCTACTTCTTGGTGGGCCTGAAATTAATTGATTTGAGCTCAAAATAGACAGCTAGACAAACAGGAAAAAAACTAACAAAACATCTTTTCTGTCATCTTTCTCTAGAGACAAGATCCCTATAACCTATTAATTTGTTTGTAGAGATTGATGAACCATGAAACCAAAAGAAGTCAGCAACAGAAATAAAGCAAATCTCAAAAAGAATCAACATGAGTTCCTTAATCTGCTCCTGATAGCCAAGGCCCAAACCACAGGACCAAGACTCAGACTCACTGTTGGGTCCCTGGGTGACAGGTCAGGGACAGGGCACAGAGGATCCCAAAGGCCTTGTAAACCTGGGTTGAGTCAACAGGGATGTGAAGACAAGGTTTGAATCCTGTGCCTCTCTGAGTCCTGGCTTCAAAGTGTGAAAAGCAAAGTGGTCTGGACAGTTAAGGAGATGATTTTATTCTGGCTATTGCAACGAGGAGAAATGTTCGTTAATGAGGAACGTCTCGAGAAAGAAGAAAACTTGGGGTTTTATAAATCATGGGAATCATTGAGGAAGATGGAGGTGGGTCTTATTTCAGAACATACAAGGACATGGAGGTCCTTTGAGGTTAGCCATTTCTTGGGATACAAGAGGGTAGGGACTGTTTCTTGCCCCTTGGTCTCTTAAGGAGCACAGGGCTCAAATAAAATTCAACAGTTGTCAAAAGTGATGTTGGTGCCCAGCCCACTCTGTTCTTTACAACATTGAGTATTTTCATTTGTATCAAATAGTTTGAAATTGTTTATTTGTAAATACCTAGACACAGTTCTTTATAGTCTCTGAAAATTTATTTAAAAAGTTTTCTTTTTTTAAACAATGCTTTAGTTTATAATTGGTGCTTCTGTTCTTGAGTAGATTTCATTTCTAGTGGTCATACTTAGCTTATTGATATTGAGCTTTTAGAAAGTAATATTACATCAAATATAAAATGTCATCAATTATAAGTTACACTATAATTTTATATACCACTAAGGAAAAAACACTGCAGTGAAATTACAACATAATACTGTTTTATGTCTTTTGTAGGATGTAGTGAACTATCAGAGATACTAAGATGTGGGGAAAAATATGTTTAAAAATCAGTGAAATATGGCCTTGACTCTTGCTTTTAATTAAACTTTTAATGTGATAAACATGGTAATGCAAAGCTGCTGGTTTCTTCCATGAAATCCTGGCAAATTTACAGAGTAGAAAGAAAGTAGTAAGAAGGCAGAAAGTGGGAGAGAGTGGAAAATGGGATGCAGTGCTTTTTATTACATAATATTTGGCATAACCTCAGTCTACCAGTAAGAACCTCTCTTGTGTAGCAACTGTGTACTGACTCTTACTGAGTGTTTTCTGATGTTTCTCTTCTAGGAAACTGTTTATGATCTTAATTTAACTAGCATTCTGTTGGACTTTTAGGATGTTTCTATTTCTTTTGCTATATAAACAACAAGGTTAAAAGCATTGTTTTTAGCTCAATCTTTATGTCTATTCCAGATGTTTTATTAGAATAAAATCCTGGAAGTGTAGTTGCTATGTTGAAGAGTGTGTGTGTGTGTGTAAAATATATATTGTAAAGCTATCTGTTTTATTTCAGGATTTTATATATTGAATTTATATATGTTAATAATAGGGGCATCTCTGTAGCTATTGAAAAAATGTGGTAAAACAGAGATAAAGGGGACAGTTGACTGATTTTTGCAGGACCTCATAGGTTCCCTTTTTTCTGGTTTAAATTTTTGTATGATATAACACGGACGTGTACATATTAAATATATAGTCTGATGAATTGCCTAAAAGTGAATACAGCCTTCTAAAGTTCACCTATGTGAAGAAATAGAAATGAGCAGTGTCCTAGAAAATTTCTCCTTGTCTCTACACATACTACTCTCCCCTTCGGCGTTATCCTCATATTTACTGATATTTTATATCAGCTTCTATCACTCAGCATGGTGCTTGCGAGGTTCATCTGTGTTGTTTTGGGTAGCATCGGGTCTTACATTCTTGTTACTGTCAAATATTCCATTGTGTAAAAGTATATTCAATTTTTTTTTTAAAACATCTTAACTTTTTTTAAGAGACAACATCTTGCTCTGTCACCCGGGCTAGAATGCAGTGGCGTGATCATAGCTCACTGCAGCCTCCAACTCCTGGGTCCAAGTAATCCTCCTGCCTCAGCCTCCTGAATAGCTGGGACTATGGGCGTGTACCACCATGCCCAGCTAATTTTTAATTTTTTTGCAGAGACCTGGTCTCACTGTGTTACCCAGGGTGGTCTTGAACTCCTGGCTTAAGCGTTCCTTCTGCCTTGGCCTCCCAAAGTGTTCAGATTATAGGGGTGAGCCACCATGCCCAGCCCTTCTTAACCATTTTTAAGTGTATAGTTCAATAGTGTCAAGTACATTCATTCACACTCTCGTGCAGCTAATCTCCAGAACTCTTTTTGTAGTCTCTGAACTTCACTGCTCTAGGCACCTCATTATAAGTGGAATCACACAGTATTTGTCTTTTTGTGACTGGCTTATTTCATTTAGCATAATTTCCTTAAGGTACTTCTATGTTATAGCATGTGTCAGAGTTTCCTTGCTTTTTAAGGCGGAATAATAGTCTGTTGTACACTCATACCACACTTTGTTAATCCATCCATCCATTGATAGACACTTTGGTTTTTTCCATCTTTTGAAGTGAGCATTTTTAAAAGATCTTTGATTTATATTGTCAAATGCTCAGAATATTTGTGCCTATTTCCACCAGGAATATGAGTTTATTTTTGCCATTACAATGATAATTTTTAAGTCTTTGCCAGTTTGATAAGTTAAAGTTCTTAGTTTTAAATTCTTACATTTTTAAATAATTTGTGAGATTGAATGCTATCTTATGTCTGTTTACATCTATTTACATTTACATTTCTTCCTGTCATGTTTTAAAAATTATTCATGTGTCTGTCTTCTTCTCTTGACTGTGAACTAGCTACTTGAGAAAAGTGGCTATCATCTTAGGTGTTCTGTTTATCCCTGAAGTGCCAGTACCATCCACCACATGAGAGGCTCAGAATGTTTGGTAAATGAATGAGTAAATTTGTGGTTGGTTGCCTTTCAACCCCATCCCCCCTACCAATCACATACTTAATTTAGGATATCATGTCTTGAACGAAAATAAATGATATAGTAACTCTTTCATTATATTCATTTATCTGAAAAAGTAGAATGTCAGAAGTAAATTGGAGAAAAGTACTTCTGGAAACACCAGAAACATTTGTCATGAAACTTCAACCCAAGAACTGTGCTTTTAGTTTGTAAAAGAAGTCCTTATCGTTTTACTTGGACCTTTGAATATCTAAGGGCTGTTTAACAGAAAATAAAAAGGAATATGTGTATATTGAGGAATGATTACTAAAAAGGGAGAGTAATTAGCCTGACTGGGTGAATGAAATTTAAAAACTAAAACTTTACTGACTCATAGTCAGCAGTGGCTTACTGCTTCAGCCCATCCTACCCCTCCCATTTATCTATTTCCCTTGTAGATGCACTCATTTTTAAGTGCCTACTATGTGTCAAGCAGTGCTAGTGCTAGACCCTGGGCCCCCAGTGGTGAATACAGTCGACAGGGTCTCAGCTTACTGACCAGGTTCCCTGAGACCCTTGATTAGGCCCAGAGAGCTTTCCGAATTGGAGATTTCCCCACCCTCGGATTTACCTAGAATTAGTTAAGTAGAGTCCACATTTGTGAAGAAGCCTTCACTTGCATCCTGCATAAATTTGCTGCTCAACAGTAGTCAAATTTGAGGCTCTTTTAGGCTTGAGGTCCAGGCCATATAGTCCTGACGTAGCCCTTGCCTGTTAGAATTGAGAGTCACTGAACATATGCCCAGTTGCTGAACATTTTTATTCTTTCTCAACTTCATGCCTTTGCATAGATGGGTTCCAGTATATCAGTTACCCTTTCTTCTCTTTTCTTTCGGAGTCATTTCAGTTGGCACTTCTCTTGGGATTAGTCCCATACTCTCCAACAGGATAATCTTTTTATTATAAAAATAAAGCATATAGTAAAGCATGCCCTGCTTTCAAAGAATTTATAATCCAGTTGAGAAGAAGATGTATGGTTATTGAAAATTTATAATTCATAGTCTGGCACAGAAATGATAAATTTACACCTATCGTCTACCTATATGCCATCATATAAGTGGTATAACATATTTTATATAATTATTACAGTGAACTTTTAGGTGCGCATTTTCAGATGAGGGACGTGAGGCTTTAAGAGATGTATTAGTACCGAATACCTGGAGCCTGGTCTAAAATCCATATTTGTTATTCTATTTTGTGTTATCTCCTTAGACATAAATGTGAAGAGATGTGGTGAAAGGTTTAATAATACTTTATTATAGCAATAAGAGAGATCACAAGAATGATTAATTGCCAAATAAATTATACAGGGATGGGAAGAGATCCCTTTAGGCTGAAGTGGGCATTGATAATCTGAATGTATCGCAGGCATTTGCCATGTTAGTAAAAATACTAAAATAACATTTTAAAATCATTCCATCATATTTCATTTTATGGTTATACTGTAAACCATGTAAGTTGTTAGTAGTTTGTTATTATTCTAGACGACATTTCAGTGAACCTATTTGTATACAAATCTGTCTGTTCTTCTGGCTGCTCTCTTAATAGAATTTCCTGAAAGTAGAATTTGAAAGGAGTTTCAACAATTTTAAGGAATTTAATCATCTATTGTTAAAAATTTCCTTCTGGAATGATTGAAAGAAGTATAAGTCACATGTAATGCTTACCTTACTATATATACTCTTTCTAGCTTTGAGTATTACTTATAAGTGCTAATTTCATAGGCCAGAAAGAGCTATCTTGTCAATTTTGGTTTCTGATTACAAGAATATGTGAAACCTATTGCCATTTAAATGTTTCATTGCTATTTAAATTTATTTTGTGAGTTGTCTTTTTGTGTTTGCTCATTCTCTTGTGGAATAGTTTTCATGTTTTATTGCCATTTATATTTGTGAATTTTTGTGGTGTTTGCACATTTTCTTGTTGATTTCTTAGAGCTTTTCTTGCCAGTTTTAATGAGCCTTCTATAATTAAGACCAATATCTTTCTTTGGTTTAAATTTTAATGTGGCTCAGGTAATTTTTTTTACGTATCAAAGTTTTAAACATTCACATCATTAAATCTTTCCTTTTAAATTTTCTTCCTTTAAAGCTAGAAACTAACACATAAAATTAAAGGAAATAATTTCAGACTTGTTTTCTGGAAAAATACCTTATACTGTAAGCTATAAAAGAGCTTTTAGTATGGGTTTTATGTATTTTGTATATCACTGTAAGTCTTGTTCTAGTGACCATACACATAGTAGGCACTGAATAAATAACTGTTGGTGGAATGAATAAGTTAATCCAATGAATTATCATTGATGTGACTTTTCTAATAACCCTGGCATCTCTTTGTATACTCGATATGCTTTCATCTTCTGAGAATTAGTGAACTAATAGGATTGCCCTTTCTTTTTATGCTTCTATGCGAGATTTCTGCTCCTTTTTGCACCACCAAGTACTATATCTTATGTACCTGGTAAAAATTTTTTTCCTGAAAATGGTATTTGAAGGAGAGTTAATGTAGAACTTGTCATAAAATTCCAATTCCTCTTTGTTTTAACATAAACAAGATTGTCTTTCTTTCAAATCCTGTTAGTTTGCTAGTGGTTTTTCAAATTAATTTTTTTGAATTTGAATAATAGGTGATATAAAATGAGCTAATTTGGCTATGCATAGATCTTTACAGTTTCCCAAATTTATTGCTTTTTATAATTTCTTCTATAACAAGTGAGATTGCCTTTCTTTGATTTGGGTGTTGAAAGCTTATACTAATTTTAAAGTATATATATTGGGACTATCAAAAAACATATCTCTAGGATATCAGAAAGCGCTCTAACCGGAATTGGAATTTACATGAAGAGTAAGAGAACTATACGAATAGGGATCTTGCACTTACTTATTTTTTAAAAATAGCTTTCTTGAGATATAATTCATATACCATATAATCTACACATTTAAAGTGTCCAAGTCAATGGTTTTAGTGTATTCACAGATACGTGCAACCATTACTACAGTCAATTTTAGAACATTTTAACCACCTCAAAAAGAAACCCCGTACCCTTTAGCTATTATCCCTCCCCCCGCAAAAGCAAACCCTATCCCTTCCCGTCCTAAGCAACTGCTGATCTACTTTCTGTCTCTATATTTACTATTTTGAACATTTTTGATAAATTGAATCATATAATATGTGGGGTTTTTTTGTGACTGGCTTATCTCAGTCAGCATAATGTTTTCAAGTTTCATCATAGCATAAATCATACTTCATTGCTTTATATGGTTGAATAATATTGGATTTAATGGGTGTCTTAGTCCATTTGTGTTGCTATAAAGAAATACCTGAGGCTAGGTAATTTATTAGGAAAAAAAAGGTTTATTGGCTTACGGTTCTGCAGGTTGTACAAGAAACATGGTGCCAACATCTGTTTCTTATGAGAGCCTCAGGAAGCTTCCACTTGTGGCAGAAGGGCGCTGGTGTGTCCAAATTACATGGTCAGAAAGGAAGTGAGAGAGTGATGGCACACAAGTGCTTGCTCCTGTTTGTGTGCGGGTGTGTGAACAGCAGGTGGGGGAGGTGCATAACTCTTTAACAACCAGCTCTTGGCGAACTCTTGCGGGAACTATTAGAACAAGAGTTAGTTAAAATTAATTCTTGTAGAGGAGGGATACGTTTATATAATTAAATGTAAGTTTTCAAAAATTGAGTGGCTTCTTAATTAGTATATTAGAATTTTTGTTTGGATGACCTTAGCCAAGTCAGAAAAAATGGGTGGCATACTTGTTTCTGTTAATGATTTTTTCCCTGTCAGTAATAGGGATTAGAGCAATAGAATTACTTACTGTTTTTCTGACAAGCACATGAGGAACTGTTGAAAGTGTTATTTGTTGGTCTTCTTGTACCATCTGGAGTTGAAAAGTATGTCATTTTTTTTTTTTTATTAATTTGGATATTTTAAATGGTATCAGCTTTGTCTGTTAAGTCTTAAGTTTTAGATTTTTTTTATATTCTTAAAAGTTAGATCCACAAAGAAGCTTTGTGATTTTTGTGTAAATTGTGGAGACTAGGGCTCAAGAGGATAAATTGCTATAAAGTAAATGGCTTGAATTCGACTACCTAAATATTTTAACCTCCAAAATGAGATGATTTTTGCCTTTTTTAAACTTCTGTTTTTAAACGAAATTTTCTCTCTGCTTTGTTTTCTAAAGAAACTGCTATATAATCCTTTTATAAAATACTTAGCTACATTGTGGAATTAGTCACTTTGAAAGTCAAGTTTTGTTTTTCCTGTATGTATGATGAAGTAGATAGTGCATCATTTCATTGTAACAGTGAAAAATACATAGAATAATTTTTAAAATTAAAGTGTAAGTATACTGTGTTTTAGTAATATATATAATAAACTATTTCCATGAAGTTTGGAATAAACTTAAATATAGAACAGTTGTTTCCAGACATTGGACAAAAGGCTGTACATGATTGTAAGATCCCAGAGACAAGGGGAACAAATAAAGTGAGCTTTATGATTACCCTGGCTGGCTGCCTGGAAGCTTGTTCCCAACTGTGGTGCAGGGAGGGGAATCCCAGACAAAGCAAAGTAATCTTGCTGATTGGAGGAGGCAGATTGGAATTTGGAGGGGGTGAGGCAGTTGGAAGTTGAGGATAGAGTTCTGGAAAGGAAGGAGCAATGTAGAAAAAGGTCTCCAGTAATCTGTATAAGGCCCCCTTGAGTCTTTGATGAGTAGATACACTGTGTAAGGTAGAAACTCGGCAAGGCGAGACAAAGAGCCTCTGAGATGCTGTGAGCTGAAAGGCTCCCAGAGCTCACACAGGGCAGGGTGGCATTTGAGTACCTGTTGGTCAAAGTGGAAAGTCTTTGTTGAATTGATCATTCAGGACATTCAGTAAAGATTTGGAAGATTCATAGCTTTGTAGTGGGGCTAAACTATTCCTAAAGACTTCTCTGGAATTAACCTTAAAGCAAGTTTGAAAACAACTCTTGAAAGGATAAAAAGGGGATTGGAAATAATTTAACAGCCTATAAAAAACAAAGCCTAATCCTTTTTAAAGGAAGATAGCAAATCCAGATAACAACATAAATTCATAACGTTCTACATCTGGTCAAAAATTACTAGACATGCTGACTGGTTTAGTCTCATTCTGTGTTCTTGGTTCTTAGCACGCTCATGTCTGAAGAATGACCAGACATGGCAAAGTAAGGCAAACATGAGGTGAAATTTATTGAGGGGAGAGCAAGATAGGATTATATAGCAAGAGCAAGATGTAGGTTTACAGAACAAAAACATACGCCACAGATGACGACGACTAGACCCAGAAAAAAGACCGACCCAGACGGCAGAAAAAAGAGAGTGGTTGTGGCCTGGGTCTTGTTTTATGCTGTCTGGTTAGGAATCTCCCCATGGTTCAGATGTCACCATGGAACCACTTTGATTGGATAATTGGGAGTTGCATGACCCAAGTCTTACTACGCATGCGAGTTGTTCTAGGTTACTTTCTGGACTCTATAATACCTATGCTGCTTGGCCGATGGGCTCTAGAGAATCCTCTGCATTCTTTTGCAGTTGGTGTTCTCCGGTCTGATTGGCAGATTTGTAGGGTGTTCCCTCCTACCCCAGGTATGGCAGTTACTCAGGACAGGATTAAGGTGGGGCAGGGCCAAGATGGGGGCCTGGGGCCCACCCCTCTCCTTCTTCCCAGCCAGGGCTGTTGCATCAAGGCAAGACATCCACTTTCATCCCTAGGAGATCTGGAATCCCTTGCTACCTACCTAACAATGCCAATAAGTGGGAAGATATGACCTATTTTAACCAGGAGAAAAGTCAGTAACAATTCGAGAAATGTAGAAAATGATGGAAATAGTACATAGAGTTGTTAATTATTATTATGCTCAAGTATTTCAAGGAAAATATGAATAGTGGAGAAAAATAAAAAATATAAAAAATCCAAATGGCACTTCTGAAGATAAAAAAATACAGTATCTGAAATGACAAATATACTGAATGAGATATCAACAGAGTAGATGCTACAGAAAAAAAAAATTTCATGAACTCTTGGACATAGCAGTAGAAACTATGCCAGATGTAACATAGAACAGACTAGAAAAGGTGTATCAGAGCTTCAGTGACCTGTGAGATGACATCAGCAGTTAGCATGTATAATTGAGTTCTAGAAAGAAGAGAGAGAGGAGAACTGAAAAAAAAATATTTTAAGAAATAATAGCTATATGTGCTTTAAATTCAATAAACACTATAAACCATGAATTCAAAAAGCTTGATTAGCCCCAAGCAGGATAAACACAAATGAAACCTATCCCTGGAAAAAAAATCACTGCTTAAATCTCTTGTTCTTCCAGAGTTTTTACCTTTGTTGTCAGTCTTATAAATAACTTTGTTCTTAAAACGTTTTTTTCTTCTTTCACACCTCCGGTATTGTATTATGTAAACAGTCTTCCTTTCTCTCTTTCACCAAATCAGTTTCTTCCATATTTGCTTAAAATGTTTCAGGCTGGGCACGGTGGCTCATGCCTATAATCCTAGCACTCTGGAAGGCTGAGGTGGGAGGATTGCCTGTGGTCAGGAGTTCGAGACCAGCCTGAGCAAGAGCAAGACCCCATCTTTATAAAAAATGGAAAAGTCAGCCAGGCGTGTTGGTGTGTGCCTGTAGTCTCAGCTACTTGGGAAACTGAGGCAGGAGACTCGCTAGAGCCTGGGCAACAGAGCAAGACTCTGACTCAAAAAAAAAAAAAAATGTCTTTCAAAAGGCATTTTTAATGCATTTAGTCATAGCCTTGATTATGAACCGTTTAAGGACCTTTCTAATTGTTCTTAAGTTAACTATGTTACTAAATTAAATTTTAATTTAATGGACCATTTTTATAAGGTATGTGGAGGACAGTGTCATTCCAAACATAAAACTGTGTCATAAAAGATTGAAAATTATTTTGTTTGGTGCGCTTCTTGACATATATATGATTTTTAAAAGTCAGTTTTGTGTAAATCTTGTATATGTGGGTGGGTAGGTGGGGAGGATGTCTGTTTTTGGCTAGTGTGACAGCCACCTTGTAGCTTGATCATTGGTTTTGAATTAGTGATGCATCTGACACCTTTATCTTTTGAGTGTCTAATACATTTCAGGATGAGATATTTTGAAAAGAGAACCTTGTTAAATGTGTGATAAAATTATCTAGGTCCAGTGCCTTTTAACCCTTTTTGGGTCATAGACTGCATTTAAGACTATGGACTCTGCTCAGAAAAATGCATACATGCACATACTAAACATTTACTTGCAGTTTCAGAGGATCATAGTTTCCATGATTGAGATATAAAGTAATACAGCTTTGATACCTAACTATTTTTTTACACTGTCTATATTTTGTACATGGTTTATTTAATGATATACTTAGACATTTCTGAAACTGTATGTGGTGTTTATATGTGGGATACATGGGGCCTTTAGATATTACTTGCCATTTTTAAGGATTTCATAATTCCTAACTAAAGGCATTGTTCCTCTCAAGTGAACAATTCCTTTTCCTCTGTTGGCTACCAGCAGGTGATTTGTTCTTGCTTGTTGGAATAGTATAGACACAATACCTATTTAGGCAGACTTTAAATAGTTGAGAAGCCTTGTGTGGGAAAAAAATCAACGTGGTATTAGAAATTTGTGTGTATCTGTATGCCTGTGTATGAGTGAAAGGTTATGGTAAATGCTTTCAAGGGAAAGATAGGTTAACTCATGACCCTCTCCTACTAACTGACCATCAGTGGTCACACATTTCTATTAGGATAAAAGGCGTAGCATAGTCTGCCCCACTGCCTGCTACTTTGGGTGCCCTGGTTCACTCTGCGCCCCCCCCCCCCAAGGTCATGATGATGTTCTTTCACTTTATCAAATGAACCATGCTCTCTTCTGTCTCAGATCCTTTGCACATGCTGTTCCTTCTGTATTAGCGCTTACCCCCCGCTCCCGTGGGCAATGCCTTCAGAGCTTGTACATTTCATTTGAAATGTTCCCACTTCAGAGAAGCCTTCTTTGTTATCATTCTACTGATTCTCCACGTTAGGTCCTGTCTGCTGGTATGCTTTGTTCTAGCACCCTGTTCCCTGTAATCTTCCTTTGTAGCATAATTCATAACTATACTTTAAATACTCTTGTGTGTATAATTCTATGCTAAATATCTAGTTCTCTCTACAGATTGAAAACTCCATGAGGGCAGGGGTGTTGATTCTCTTGTTTAGAAATGCATTTTTCCCTCAACTCCTAGCATAATTTGACACACAGGCACACACAGTGAGGTAAGAAACAATGTGTATTTTCAACTGTAAATAAATCAAATTATTAAAGGACCCAAGAAACAAAAAACCAAAAATGAATAAAAGAAAATAATATATATTAAAAAATGTATACCTTCTTCTATTTCATCTTTAAACAAAATTCTATTCTCAGTGGAAAAAGTAATTAATTCAAAATTAATGTTCTCTAGTTTAAAAAGTTTGTTTTTTTGTCCCACTAAAGGGGTAGTTTTATGCTATTTAAATGTAAACATACACAGGCTTACATGGAATGAGCTGAGACACTGCCTGATCTGATGAGTACTCTGTTAGAGGTGCTGTAAATTGTTGTTCCTGGAGGCAGAGTGTAATTCTTACAGTTGGTAGGGAAGGTAAGTAGCTATCTGAAGGAGAGACAATTGGAGTTAGACTTTATTCAACATGCAGCAATCAGTAGACTAGGCAAAAGTCTCAATTTTTCTGTTATACTGTAGCCACGTTAGGTTTCCCCAGGCCTGATTTAGACTTAGTATATTATCCATGCTAACACCTGTATTTATAAAAGGTGAAGAAATTTAGACTTAGAGTTAACCACTCACCAAAGATGACCAAAGCCTACAAAGATGTAAGGCTTAGAGCTTACGAGAAAACTAGCTGTCTGAACTGCTAGTCTATCTTTTATTCCCATCCCCCACGCTATTTCTCCAGCATGGGGAAATAAGTCCAGGTCCAGGTTGGGACCTCATCCCACAGGAGGAGTAATCATATCTGCTCCTAAGAGGGCCAAACTGTCACATTGAGCTAGCAGTGAGTGCTCCGGAGAAGATGGGAGGGGCTTGGGCCTTGCAGTTCCATCAGGATTCTTTTTCTGGCCCAGGTGGTTTCAAGCTGAGCTGCAAAGTTAACCTCAGCAACCGTTGTCCCTACTCTGTGTTCTGTGACATAGGAATTGTGCCAGTACCTGCAGGGATCCTTGGGAAGGTTCAATGGGATAGTGTTTGCAAAGTACTCGGATATCTAGTATGTAACACAGCACTTCTCATAATCAATAAGAATTGGCCTCCATGCTAAATATGACACATAATCTCATTGAATCTTTAGCAGAACCTTACAGAGCCACTTTAGGGAAGGATCAAATCACCTGTGGTATAATTAATTTTTAAATAAAGTTTTAATTTTAGAATCGTTTTAGATTAGAGACAGTTGCAAAAGTAGTACAGAGAATTCCCCTATACCCACTTTCCCCTTTTGTTAAATCTTACATTACTGTATACATTTATCACAACTAATGACAGTATTATATTAGTGTCATTATTATTAACTAAACTTGTCATTATTATTACTTTATTCCTATTTTGTTTGTTTTCCCCAGATGTTCTTTTTCTGTTCCCAGATCCTTCTTGGAGGATACCACATTAGTCATGCCTCTTTACGCTCCTCTTGGCTGTTACAGTTTCTCAGACTTTGTTTTTGATGACTTTGACAGTTTTAAGGAGTAGTGGTTAGGTATTTTGCAGAATGTCCCTCAATTTGGGTTTTTATCATGGTTTGACTGAGGTTATAGGTTTTTGGGAGGAAGACCACAGAGATGAAGTGCCCTTGTCATCATGTCGTATCAGGGGCATGTGCTGGCAACATGATTTACCACTGATGATGTTGACCTTTATCACCTGGCTAACGTAGTGTTTGTCAGGTTTCTACATGTAAAATTGCTTTTTTCTCCACCTTTCTATACGCTTTGGAAGTAAGTCACTAAAAGTGCAGCCCATACTTAAGGGGTGGAGGGTTATGGAGAATTAAGTTCCACCTCCTTCAGAGGTAAGTGTCTACATGAATTATTTGGATTTTTTTTTCTGTACAAGAAAGTTGTCTCTTCTCCCATTTATTTATTCATTCATTCAGTAATCATTTATATGTACTCAGGGATTCATGGTTGTAATCCAGTACTACCTCACTTATTTTGTTGCTCAAATTGTTCCAGTTTTGGCCAAATGGGAGCTTGTTAAGTTAGCCCCATGTCCCTTTAATATACCCTATTGTTTTGTTTTTTGAATACTTTCTCAGTTGCTAGTACTACAAGATGCTCAAGCTCATATTGCCCCTGTCCTAGAATTAGTCATTTCTCCAGAATTCTCTTTTATTGGAGAATGGTATTGGAAACAAAGATCCAGTCCCCAAATAAATGAGCTCTTTCATGGTAATGTCAAAGCAGTGGTGAGAGATTTTTGTGTCCAAATTGTCCTAATTTGCTTTTCCCACTCTTCTTTCCATTTTCCTTCACTGAAAACTCTGGGAGAAGATATCTCATATTGCTTATATTTCCTTGATCTATCTTCCCAGCAGTTGGAGTTCATGTTTTGAATGTATGATATATGTCATAGGGCATATTTACAGTTAACTAATTTTACAATCCAAATTTTAAGAAAAGGTAACTAGAGCTAAGGAGATCTAGGTAGCTCATCTGTTTCCTACGGAAAATGGCTCTTTAGTTACTTGATGTTTAAGAATATACTAGGAAAGATAATTCGTGGCATAAAATGTTTTTTCAAAAATTCTGTTTAGAGTAAGGAGGTTTTTTTAATGTTCTTAGTTGCAAAAAAGAGTAGATAGAAGGAGATCATAATTCATTCTTTTTGCTACCTTTAATTAAAGGTTTAAACATCTTTCTTGTTTCTCTTTAAAGGCTTTAATGTTTTTTCTTTGGTATAAGCCCCTTTGTTTGTTTTTCCTCCTGGCTTTGACATAGTTTTTTATCTTCCAAATTTCCCTGCCTTACCCCATAGTTCTCTTTTAAGCCTAAAAGAACCATTTGAATGAATCAGCACTTTTATTTTATGTTTCTTTCCTTTGAATATTATTAGGTTGGCATTTCATTGTAAACTGTGTCCACAGTGATACTGATGCAATGATTATTTTTCCTTCTTGTATTTCAGGGACATGCTCCCACCTGTGTGCCCTGCTGCACTGCCCCTGTACAGTCAGGCGAGTCTAAGAAGGCTTTTCATGCAGTTTTGGTTTTCTTCCTGCTAATCTGCACACACGTGGTCTGGTTTCATTCTCAAAACTTTGAATGAAGATATACATATATATATATATATATGTATATGCACACATTTTTGGAAGTATTATTAATAGATCTGATAAAGGATAAGAAAGAACACCTGAAAAATATCGTATTCTTTGTCCTGTTTTTAAGTAGTCAGCTATTTGCAGCAAAATTGCTAAAATAACAGAAATAATTACATTTGTCTTTTCACGTATAACATGACTCATCTGTGTCTAAATGCCCAAAGGTTCTCTTTTTCTATTTTTTTTTCTAGAGTTTTTCGCATTCTTTGTAGTTAAACAAAGTGAAAGATTAGTATTAAAGTCATTAGAGCATTTTATTATATTGTGTTTTCATGGTGTTTTAAGAGTTTATTTGCTGAAAGCCTTCCTCTGAAAATATTTTTTTTTTTTTTGAGACAGAGTCTCACTTTGTTGCCCAGGCTAGAGTGAGTGCCGTGGCGTCAGCCTAGCTCACAGCAACCTCAAACTCCTGGGCTCAAGCAATCCTGCTGCCTCAGCCTCCCAAGTAGCTGGGACTACAGGCATGCGCCACTATGCCTGGCTAATTTTTTTTTTTCTATATATATTAGTTGGCCAATTAATTTCTTTCTATTTATAGTAGAGATGGGGTCTCGCTCTTGCTCAGGCTGGTCTCGAACTCCTGAGCTCAAACGATCCGCCCACCTCGGCCTCCCAGAGAGCTAGTATCTGAAAATATTTTTAAACAGCTTATAATTATTTTTCTTTCTAATGTTATTGAGTAAAGTTTCTCCAAATGGAGTGGTATGTCTCTTTATATATATTTGTTTTCTATCTTTATGCATTCTTTTTTGTTATGCTTAGTTCAGCACTAATAATATACTTTGTGTAAATCTATGAGTGGAACAATAATATTTATACTAGAAGATAAAAATCAGGCAGGCCTCATTCACTGGTCTACCTTTCCAAGACCATTTCTGGTCATTTCTTCTATAAAACATACCAAATGATGTTCACAGCATCACGAATGCTTATGGCCGATAGACAGCTCCGTAGAATGCCTGTGATATTCTCTTCCCACCAGTTGAACTCTATGTTTATTCCTAAATCTATTAAGATCTATTTTACTTTGTAATTGCATAATTTAGTAGACTATTATACAAATCTATAAAACGTGAGTTCACAAGAGAATTGTAGTTTGTACATGATTCGGAATGCTTTGCAAAGTCTCAATATAGGTGAGTCACATGTGAAAAAATTGCCATCAAATTAGTTATAGGAGGCTGGGCATGGTGACTTCTGCCTGTTGTAATCCTAGCACTCCGGGAGGATGAGGCAGGAGGATTGCTTGAGGTCAGGAGTTAGAGACCATCCTGAGCAAGAACCAGACCCAGTCTCTACAAAAAATAGAAAAATTAGCTGGGCAGAGGGACAACGGCTATGTCCTACCTCCCTCCCGGGGAGGCCGAGATAGGAGAATTGCGTGAGCCCATGTGTTTGAGCTGTGATGATGAGACTGCACTCTAGCCTGGGTGACATAGCATGAGAGCCAGATTCTGTCTCAGAAAAAAAAATTAACAGTTATTGGAATGAACTGTTAAAGTTTAGTAAGAGAAAATCATGAACATCCAGAAAAATTCCTTCACAAAAGTCTTTAAATTCTTGTTCTTTTTAAAGGAATATAGAAAGTAGAGATTGTGTATTATCTGATATGCCATGAACTTGACTCTTTTTAACTTCTATCAGTGGACCCACACTAAAAGACAAGGCTGTGGCCCTAATCAAAATAGTAATTGATTAAAACCCACTCGTGGATTTAAAGTGAAAATAAAATTGAAGGTTTGTATGTGTGCCAGTTATCTGTTACAGTTTAATAAACCATACCAATGCTTAATGGCTTAAAATAAAAACCACTTATTAACCTGTCCTGGTGTTAAGTGGTTTTCTTGCTACTTGTGGTATTGGCTGCAGAGTGGGGACAACTGGAAGATCCAAAATGGCCTCACTCACTCACTCACAGGGCTAGCAAGTTGGTGCTGGCCGTCAGCTGGAGGCTCAGCTAGGCTTTGACCTCGCTAGCTTCTCTTTGGTGCAGCCTCTCCACCTAGCTAGGTTGGGCTTCTCAGAGGATGAAAGTACAAAGGTGGCCTTCTTAAGGCTTAGGCCCGAAGTTGGCCCAGTGTCATTTTTGCTACATTCCATTGGTTAAAGGAGTCACAGGGTCATCCCAAATTCAGGAGGAGGTGATTATACAAGGGTGTGACTACCAGGAGGCCAGGTTCATCAGGGGTCACTAAACTAAGTCACCACAGTATATTTCAGTTTTTTATTTATATGTTTCATTTTTAATGCTTCTAATATATGTATTTGTAATTCACTGGTGAACCATAAGTTTTAGTGGCATTGGATAAGACTTTTAAATTAAAGTGTTTGCAAGAAAACATATTAATTTGGTTAAAACTTGTATTCCAACTAATAATTATGAGGGCATAGTTTTCCAAAACCATATTGCTCACACCATACCTCATTGTTATTATTTTGGTTAGTAGATAGTAATCTTGGCACCCAGGGTTGCAGTATCACCTAAGCAACAATATTGTCAGAAATAAACAATCTTTAATTCTTGTAGCCTTATAAAAATATATTTTAAAATATAATGAATTGTGATTATTATAATCAGAACTATATTAATGGATAATGAAATATTGTATCTTAATAAAATTTGGATAACAACTAAATCTAACATATCAAAGACAAAACCATTTAACTTGATTTGTTTTTTTAATAAGTAGTTTTGATTCCATGGTCTGCACCAGTCACTATTCTAGACACTGGTGAAACTGTGATAAGGAAGACAAACAAGCTCATGCTCTTCAATTATAGTTGAGATAGTTGCTTATTTATTTTCATAGGAAATCTATTTTTTAATTTACTTTTTAAAAATGAATTTTAGTTAAAAAAAAAAAAAAGTCAGATTGTCCATCCTGAAAAATAATCAAGACCGGCTAGATTTGTAAAGATCCTGTGCTCTGAATCAATGCAGAAGTTAAATAGTACGGGTTGGATAAATAAGCTTGAGGTTTGATGTTCACTTGGAGCTTAGCTGATAAATGTTCAACTATAGGCTGATAATAAAGATTAACAAACTTATTAATGGCTCTTGTAATATGAACCAACTGTGCAGCCTCAAACTTAAGTTAGCGTCTTTTGATTTATACTGCAGGCAAAGCAAGCTACACAAATTCTTAAAAAAAAAGAAAGAAACCTAGAAAATCTACCCCCTTTGCCCACATTCTGCTTCCCTTTACCCCAATACCAGAAATCTCCCTTTAGCTATGACATAATACAGAGTAGATTAATGGCATGGTGAATGAGAAAACCTCATACAGATGAGTACTGTACTTCATATGGGAATAAAATATCCTATTTCTAAGTACATTGCTAAAGAACTTTTAATGAAGTTAAAAAATGTTTTAGGGCTTTGGTGGAACCACAAATGTTTTTGAACTCATCTTATCCAACTTCATAATTTTACAGATGAGCTATTTCAGGCACCATTGTGGTTTACCTAATGTCCAGAGCAGAACTATTTAACCCCAGGTTACTTGAATTTTTGTCGTGTTTCCTTTTCACACATTTTCCATTAAAAACTGTACCAAACTCCCTTGGGTTGAGTTCAAGACTGAGTTTTCTTAGACAAGAGATAGTGTAAAGTGTATTCAGTTTAGCAGGGTTTTATGTTATAAGAGCAAAGCATTGTTTTATGTGATGGTTTGAGGTTTAGTACCAGAAAGACATTTCACATTTTTATGTTTTTGAACACAAGTAAGGCAAATGTTTCAGGGTAGCTGATGTAGACCTTGCACTACTTTTCTCATCCAAAATAATTGGTATCCATGTAAACATTCTGAACTGGTCAACTGACCACATTAGCTCATCTCACATGAGCTATTACAAAATGAGGTTTGGGATGCTTAGGGTTAGTTAATTGAAATGATGTAAGTTCTTTTGAACTTACTACTAGTATTTATTTTTCTAGATTTTGTGCATAAATTTTTTTTTAAGAAAAATGAATAAACTTTTGCTTGAGTCTTTTCCCCCATTATATCGTACTTCTAAGACTCCCAAACTAAGTGATTTTTCTCGGGCTACTTTTCAGATTTTTTTCTTCATTACTGATTTTCAGCAACTTGGTTATGATGTGCTTAAGAAAAAAACAGCAGTTTTCTTTATAGTTCTGCTGCTTGGGGATCTTGTTGGATCTGTGAGCTCATGGTTTTCTTCAGATATGAAAATTTTTTTAGGCTTTCAAAGATTTTTTTCTGTGCTTCTCATCTCTAGTTTTGGGTTCCAGTAACACATGTTAGACTGCTTGTTGTCCTCACACAGGGTACTAGTGCTTTATTCTTTTCCCCTCTAGTCTTTTTCTCTCTGTTGCTATGTCTTCAAGTGCACTGATTTTTTTCACCACTGAATCTAATCTGTTAAGCACATCCAGGGTATTTTTTATTTCAGATAAAAATATTATTTCATCTCTTAAGTTCTATTTGAGTCACTTTTGGTCTATTGGTTTTTCTTCTGGTTTGGGCCCTATTTTTCTTTGATAGGGTAGCAGACATTGTGAACTTTATTGAGTGCTAGACTTAAAAAACATTCCTTTAAATAATGTTGGATTTTATTCTGACATGTAGTTAAGTTACTAAGTTACTTGGATGGAATGTAAACCAGTATCATTTCCAACAAGTGTGAATACCATCTTGACTGAGTAAATTCTAAGAAAGTATTAAATGCATAGTTTCACCTTTGTGTAATGCCTGTCCTAAAATTCAATTTAATTATAAATGATAAATATAGTAACTGATAGTACCACATGACATTTTTCTTAACTCCTTTTCTATGAAGCATAATGAACAAGGAAGGGTGAAATGTATTATCTTTTGTCTTATTTTAGTGTATTGTTTATGACAGTATTTATCTTCATTTCATGTGATTTTTAAGTGTTTGTTGTTAGAATAATTACGTAATTTGGCAATACTTTGAAGTCAGTAGTTTATTTTGTCCATGTGAAGATATAAAGACTAAGGTAGATGACTTGTTGTTTCATAATAGATGTAGCTTGGAAAACAAGGATTTGTCAGCTTCTGTAGAATTATTACAAGTATTTATTCTTCTTTTATTTGGGGAGTACAGCCAAATTAATTTTTTCATGTGTGAAGAAATAACTTGTCCATAGTTGGAGGACAGCACAACGCAATCTTTTTCTGCTTCCTTAAGTTAAAGTCTTCATAAAAGTTAACCTGATTGTTATATGTGCTTTCCTGGACTCTATTTATCTGCTAAAGCGCAGGATTTATTTCCATAATATACAGATCAGACAATATTTATTTATTTTAAAAAATCAGCTCTGCGTGTCTTTTTAGATTATGACTCTGACCTCAGGGTGCTTGCTGTTTGGATCACTCAAATCTAATATTGTCAGTTCCTCTTCAAAAAAAATCCTCTTCTGCTTTTACTTTGCACTATATTAATTTATTCATCCGTGCAATACTGCTGGATACTAGTAAAACAGCCACTTTATATTTTGCATAGCCCTGTATTTCCATTATTTTGTTAAAAGAAATCTTCACTGAATTTCCTGTAATATTTCAGAAGATAGACCTTAAAATTTCTAAATTATATATTAGAAAGATTCAATAATGAATGCTTCACCCGTGCAGGAAGGCTGGGATGTGGCCTTAGCTACTGAGTTCACATTCCTACTTACTGCAGAGGATGTGTTCTGAAAGAGTTTTTGTTTGCTGTTTCATATCTGACTCCATTTTTCTGTTTATCCTGGTATTCTCTGCTGTCTGTCTTTGATGTATTTAACTGACTAAATGTGCCATAGTTTCCTAGCAATGACCATTCTAATATATGAAGTGCATTATTGTGGAAAAGCACTGAGTGTTTGTGACCACTATCCTGGACACCCGTGAAGATAGTAAGGTAATAAAGTACAAAGTCCTTCCTTACCATTCACTTTAAGTATTTTAGTGAGGAAATGAAATAAAAACAGAAACCTTGTAATACTGAGTTAGAAAGAATTTAAAAGATGCTAAAAATGTTAAAATGGGGCCCAAGTGTGGTGCCTTACGCCTGTAATGCTAGCACTCTGGGAGGCTGTGGCTGGAGGATAGCTTGAGTTCAGCAGTTTGAGACCAGCCTGAGCTAGAGCAAGACCAGTCTCTATGAAAAACAGAAAAAATTAGCCAGGTGTTGGGGTGTAAGCCCCTAGTCCCAGCTACTGGGGAGGGTGGGGCAGGAGGATCGTTTGAGCCCAGGAGTTTGAGATTGCAGTGAGCTATGATGATGCCACTGAACTCTAGCCTGGGCAACAGAGCAAGACCGTGTCTCAAAAAAGGGGGACAAAAAGTGTTAAAATGGTTTCCAGGTCTGTACCATGCTGAACTCAAGGTGGGCTTCTCTCTTAAGGTGAAGCAGATGAACAAAGAACTCAGGTTCTCTCAGTGGATGGTGAGTCAGGTTTAATCTTTACAGAAATGGAGTCTAAGTGTTCATTATCCTTATTTTGTAAATGTGCAGTGGAGAGATTTCAGTTAATTTGTTCAAGGCCCACACAGCTAGTAGTCAGCACAGCCAGATTTGAACATAGATAGGTCCATCGCACCATAAAGCCTATGCTGTCAGTCGTTCCAAAGCCTGCGCCATTCCCCACTAAAACACATAGAAAATAAATAAATGGAATAAATGACCTTGGCATTTATAGCCATGTGCTTTAATCAGAAGAATCAACTGTTACACAGTGAGCATAGAAGAAATAGATATAAGAAATTTCAAGTTAATCTGTAATTTATACTTTGTGTTGTATGGCTTTATGAGACTTAATAAATGTAGTTAGCACAAGGGAATAGGTAGGAGCATTTAAAACTTCTAAATCTGCATATGGTTTAATTTGTTTCAGTTAGCTTTCAGGACATTTAACTTGTATGTCTTACTGTGTGTACACATGTTTGGGAACGTATGTGTTCTCATAAAGTAACTAGAATGGTCTTAAAAATGCAGTCCTTAAAAATTGGGTTTTGATCTGTCAGGGATTTTTTAAATAGATTTCAGCATTGTAAATTTGTATAATTCTGTCCCATTTTTATTTTTCGAAAGATAATTTTCTGAAGTTTTGTCAGTCTAATTCAATAATAATATCACTTATTTTAGAGTGGTTTTTCTTTTTCCCTTGTGATTTTGAAATAGCTTTGATTTTTATATCAAGATACAAATTTCCAGGAAGAAAACTGGTTGTACACCGGATATAATTTGGAGTTATCCCTACAAAATATAAAGCATACTTTATAAAGAATGTTCAGAATAAGGTAGACTGTGATAATACATACTTGGAAAGAATTTCATGATTGATTTCTTCTAGTTTGCTGTTTTAGAATTGTATTTTCTCTCATTTTGTATCATTAAATTTTGTTAGCTTTGCGGAAATAGAACTTTTTCAAAGTAGTGATATTGAGAAGCTGTCTGGGGATATAGAATTGGCAGACAGTGTTTAGAGAACAAGTGAAAGAGAAATTGCATTTTGAAGATGAAGAAAAAGGATTTCCTTTTTCTTTTCCACTGCATCCTTCTCCCACATACTACACCTGAACTGTGCACTGTGGGTCCCCTCCCCCCATTTTTTATTGTGTTAAAATACACATAACAAAATTTATTATCTTAACCATTTTTAAGTGGTTCAGTGGTTTAAATACAAACATAATGTTGTGTGCACTGTAATTTTTATTAGAGAACTTAGAAATGTTGACCTACTCTACTCTATCAGTACTCTCTGCTTTGCTTTATAGATCATAGCACAGTGTTCCTATACCTTCTGTTCTATCTTCAGAGAAAGCAGCAAGGCATGGAACTTTCCCACTCATCAATTAAACTTACCAGTATCTAGCATATAAGCACATTTTTAGTTCTGTCTGATTAATATCTTCTGGTTGTTTGCCACTTTTTCCTTTAATTCATAAGTTTTTAGTTTCAAACTTCATTCATGATAGAAAGAGTCCCATGAACAACAGAGACAGCATATCTGTTCTACCCATGTGATGATACTCCTTATAGTTCATGGTCAGAGCAGCAGCAATACAATCATTGTTCTCTTTGAGAGCAAGAAAAGTTCTTGTGAGTTTCCACAGGTGAAATAGAGGAGAAGGATTACAATTCTGAAGGGCATATATGTAGAAAAGCTTTACAAAAAGTTCTTTACAGAATTATAAGTAATATAAATTTGAATTCAGTTAATATGTTACTGAATATTTTCTCTTCTTGCTGTCTTTCACAGGCAAGAGTGCACATTGGGAGATTCAGCTAGTAGGAGTCCTGACTCTGATCCAGAGGACTTCTCAGATGAAACAAACACAGAGAATCTTTATGGCACCTCTCCCCCCAGCACACCTCGACAGATGAAACGCATGTCAGCCAAACACCAGAGGAATACTGTAGGGAGGCCTGCCAGTCGATCTAATTTGAAAGGTGAGTCTTGAACTTAAAAAAGTGTACGTGAGAGGATTGCAGCACTTTTGGTCCATAATTTTTATATGACATATAACTATTGACTGATCCTTTTTACCGTAAGGTTAGTAATTCCTTTTATCTTAAATTTGACTTTAATGTTGCTTTTAAATTCTATTTTTTAATTTTTGAATTATTACCGTTAGCAGTGTTCTTAATAAAGGAGACACATAATTCTCCAGAGGTGGAAAAGCTTGTCCTGAGCAATGGTTAAAGTCAGCATCGTGAGGCATTTGAAGATGTGAAAGAGGCCAAGTGTTTCCCAGCATACTAATCTAAAAAGGCTACTGGTTATATTGGATAGATGGCCTTCTTTTATTTTTCTAATCTCTTACGCTGAGGTTTCTAGATTCTGTCTGTCTAGAAGCGGTATATTGAGGACTTTGGGAAAGACAGAGCCAGACTTTCTTCCCCTGGATTCCCTAGCCCACCTGAGACCTCTGCTCTCTGCCAGTGACCTGTGGTGCTGCCTTAGTGTGTAGGGCTCTCTTTCTTGGTAAATACACTTACCAGATGGTACCCCACACCTTATAACCACGGACAGAACCTGTTCTCTACCTTTTTGTTTAGGATCCCAAAGCCCAGGTAGTGCTCTGCTCCTAGAAACTGAGAGTGTTCACTCTTTTTATTTCTCACCTCCTTTTAGAAAGTCATATCGGTTCTTTTTTCGGGTAGATGAATTGAATGAAGCTGAGCTGCTGCCTCCTTTTGCCCTACATAATGGCCTGAAACCTTATGGTTTTAGACTTTCCCTATTAATTTTAGCAGACTACTTGTCCTGAAACAGATCCCATAACTTCCTGGAATCTGTTCAGCTATTACTGCACAAGGTATGGATTTCATTCTTCATCTCATCTGAGAAATTTCTTCCTGTTGATTTCACATTCATTCCCATCTCTCCCTTTAGCCCATGTTAGTTCTTCTTCTTTGGTTAGCTTCCTCTCCCTGGAGATTTATTTCTTCAATATATTGACCTCTCAGGGTTGTAAGATGGCATGTCTACTCTGCATTCCCATCAGAGCACTTCCTCAAAAAAGAAGGAGGGCAAGAGAAGTGGGTTTTATTGTATATTTGCTTGAGTGAAAATCTTAGCCAAGGAGTTTCTAAGCAGTAAAAAGTCTTTCTTTCCCACAAATGATTTTCCCACAGAAGATGTTTTTTTTTTTTTTTTTTTTTTTACTTAAAACGTTATTTGCATTAAGATGTTAACCTGTGGCCTTTATGTGCCCCTTTGGAAACAATATCTTTCCATTATAATTTGTCATCTTGAAAATCAATCCTTGTCTGTTTTCTCAAGGAAATTTTTCAGATGGCTACAGAAGTTTCTTATCTATAATAGAGATCAGTGAATTAACATCTACTGAGTCAGTGTAAGTTAATAGATATTTTACTTTGTGGTGGTAAAGCGAGAAGATGCCAATAGTATGTCCTCATCCTCTTTTTCTTCACTTTTTGGTCCATACTGTTTTAGAACAGGAGTTGAGAGCACAATTCCCCTATTTTATAGATTGTGAAACGTGAGGCCCAGGGTTTTAAAACAAGTTCTTTAAGCCAGAAGGCTTGAGTTCTCATGATACTCAATTTGGACTTTTTTGTAGCACAAACAACAGGGATTAAGCTTATCTGAAGGCAGCACTTGAGTTGACTCTGCCTTCTTTCACTCATCAGGCAGACAACCAGTCATTGGATATTTATTGAGCTCCCACTGTCCTTCTCGGCTATGTGGGCGATAGAAGGAAGAGAGAAGTTTGTTTCTGTTCTTCCACAATTTTTACAATTGTTTATTTCATAAAATTACAGAATCTTAGAGCTGGAAATGATCTCAGACCACTTAAGTTCCTGCCATTTTTGAGATGAAGATGCTAATGCTTGTAGACCTTCTGATTTATAGCTATCTAATAGCAGACCTAAGACACCAAAATCCTTAGTAATTTATTATTTTTCTTATTGCAAAAGATTACCCATAAACACAACACACAAAGATAACTTTTACCATCTGTAAAAGCCAAATTACAGAGCCTGCAATCTCTTTGTTGCATATGTTTATGTTGTCATACTATATTTATTATTTTATAACTGGCTTCTTATTTAACGTTTTATGAACTTTTTTTTCTTTCTGAGACAGGGTCTCGCTCTGTTGCCTGTGCTAGAGTGCAGTGGTGTGTCATCATAGTTTACTGCAACCTTAAGCTCCTGGGCTCAAGTGATCCTCCTGCCCCAGCCTCCCAGGTGGCTGGTACTACAGGCATGCACTACCATGCCTAGCTAATTTTTGTATTTTTTGTAGAGACAGGGTCTCATTACATTGCTCAGGTTGGTCTTAAACTCCTGGCCTCAAGCAGTCCTCTCTCCTCGACCTTCCAAAGTGCTAAGATTATAAGGTGAGCCGGTGCAACTGGCCTGAACTTTTTATGTTGTAGAATAACCTGTACTATTAATTTAAATGGCTGCTATATCATTTGTAGCAGCATCTTCAGAGTTACCGCTAACAATTACTGAGTGCTTACTGTGTGCTAAACACTGTGTTTAGCACCTCAAAAAAATTATCTTTTAAATACCATAACAACCTAATGAGGCATAGGTCTTACATAATACAAATTGAGTATCCCTACTCCGAAATGCTCCAAAATCCAAAACTTCTTGGGCACCAACATGATGCTCAAAGGAAATACTCGTTGGAGCATTTTGGATTTCAGATTTTCAGATTTGTGCTGCTTAACTGGCAAGTATAATACAAATATTCCAAAATCCAAAACACTTCTGGCCCCAGGCATTTCCGATAAGGGGTACTTAACCTGTATTTATTTTACAATTAAGGAAACTGAGCTTCAAGAGTTTCCAGGATTTTTAGTTTTAAATGTCCCAGTCATGCATATCATATGTTTGCCATTTGGTGAATTATTTTTTTGTCAGAATTCTTGTTCATGAATGCAAGAAAAGATGGAAATGAAGTACATATGTTGGGCAATGGTGATGTGATATTTGTGCTGCGCTGGCATGGTAGTCCTGGAGAACTTACTTGCTGTCAGACTGTAGCAGCACAGCATGGTGGACAGGAGCACGAACCTGGTTGCCAAGTTGTCTGAATTCCAGGTCTGCTTCTACCACCTCCTGTGTATGCAACCTCTATGTCTTACTTTCTTTATCTGTAAGATAATCTGCCTTATAATATGAGGATTATACATTCAGTAAGCATTAGCTATCATTGTTATTATTATAAACTAAAGATTTCTTCCCAATACTTATTACTTTTTTTCTTGCCTTAAATCTTAAAGTGAGATTAAATAATTCTGTTATTTCCATACCCTTATTAACTGGTGTCCCTATTTTTCAGACCCTGAGTCTTAGGTTAAATGATCGTCTCAAGTCTTATAGCTACTATGCCTACACCTGTCCTGTGTGGACTACACATTTCCTTGTATCTCTTCCTAGACCTTTTCTTTCTCTCTGTGTGTGCTGCTACTGTAGTTTTCCCTTGTTAAGTCTTTCTTTCCTTCATCCATCCCTCCTTTCCTCTCTCCCTTTCTTTTTTCCTCTTTCTCTCTTTTTTCTTCCACCTTCTTTACACTGTTTTTCTTCTCATTCCTGTTTTTCCTTTCCTCCCTCTGTTCTTTCCTTATTTCTTCTTCATTCTTTCTGCTGAATCAGGTTGAGTGACTCAGTAGGCATGTGCTGTTTTAGATGATGAATAAGACCTGGTCCCATCTCTAGGAGAAGTGCACAAAGCACAGGCAGCCCAGCCTAGTGTGGTAGGGCTGGGATGGAGACTGCTGTGGGTGTACACAGGAGGGGTATTGAGAAGACCTGAGGTTGGGAAGGTTTCTGGAACAAGTGACATCTGTGCTGTGACCTCAAGGCTGAGTCAGGGGGACCAGTATTTCAAACTAGCATGTGATTCATAATAATATATTCGTCTCTCAGTGTTAAGGAGCTTTTTAGAGTTAACTAGGTTGTTCAGATTTATTTTAAAAACTTTCTGAGGAAATGTGAACTGGTGCTTTATTTCTTTCTCACTGCAACCAGCAAAGACTCTCAGAATCATACAATTAATTATGGAACTGCAGTCAAAGTTGGACTCATCTTTTTAATAATTAGTCACCAATCATATTTGCAGTTTTCTGGTTGTCTATTATTGTGTAACCACCTAGAAGCATAGTGGTGTGAAATGGCAACCATTTTATTGCTCATGAGTCTGTGGTTCAGGTGTTTAGGCAGGGCACAGGTCATCTGTGCCTCATGATATGCCGGGGTGGCACATTGGCTGGAAATGTCCTGTCTTGGCAGAGGCCCTAAGTATGAGCCCCCAGCTCTTCTCCACATGCTGTCTGCTGGGTCTCAAATGTCCAAAATGGCTACTTCACTCACATGTCTGGCAACTGGGCTGAGAGGGCAAGAACAGCTGTGGGCTGGCTGGTATTGTTTTCTTTCCATGTGGCCATCCACATGGCTAGCCTGGGCTAGTCCCTGGGTAATCGGACTTCTTACATGGCAGCTGGCTTCAGAGCAAATGTTTTGAGAGGCCAAGGTGGAAGTTGCAAGGCTTCCTATGACTTAGCTGCGGAAGTCATGCAGTGTCACTTCTGCTGCATTCTTTTAGTTACGCGAGCCTGACCAAAATTCAGTGTGGGAGGGGACTGCTCAGGGCAAAAGGACCAGCAGGTGTAATTCATTGGCTACTTTGGGAGATTGGCTCCTACGTGCATTCATTGTAAAGCTTTGGGGGTTTAGAATCTGGTCAGTCATACTGTCTTTGCTTCCTCCAGCCCCTCTCCCTCAAAAATACAAAAACACCAGGAGCATTCCCGAAAGAACAAAAGGACTTGAAAGGTAACTGAGGCCACACTATTTGAAGGAGGGGACAATGACCAGTAGTACTGTTTTTTTAGTGGTGGTAGCTATTGTCATGAACTTACTATGTGGTTATGATTCTTAAAATATTATTACCATAGGTTCAGAGTAGCTACTAATGCTATAGGTTTATTTTTATAATTGTAAATTCAGATCTTGAGAAAATTGCTAACTCTAATTGTGGTGCATATATGTGATTAGAAAATTGGCTCTTACTGAAGTTATGTGATGGAATCATGGTAGTGCTAAGTTCCTGCAGACCTTTATCAATGATAAAGACAGAAGAAGTTACAGATAAAACATTGGTACTAAGAAGACCACCTGTCTAATAATAAGCTCTTTGATATGAGAGATGCACACTGTAAATCAGTATTGTAGAATTTTATGAAATTAGTTGAATTAGAACATCCAGTATATGTTACAACTGCTTTTTTCTACTTAGCAGTAGGTGGAGGCTCTTGTTCTGTATGAGCACATTTAAACTAAGGCATTCTTTTGGTAACTGCAACCATTTTCCTTATAGGATGTTTCCATATTTTCAAATAAAAATTCTGTTGTGGGGAACATATCTGTTCATTTATCTTTGATCTTATATAGAGTATTTTTATGGACTAGGTATCTAGCAGTGGAATTGCTGTCTCATATGGTATGTGTGGTTAAAATTGGCAGATATTGTGCATGTCATTCTTCAAAAGGACTATTCATTCTTATACTCCTACCAATAGTGTATGAGTACCCTATTGTCTTGTATTTTCCACATTATTAATGTTTAAAATTTCTGCCAGTCTACTTTAGTTGTATAAATTTTCTTATTTCTAATTTTATAATTATCTTTACAAGGAGAATATAATTGATAATTGTGGTTGATACATAGGCCAATATGATTACTAGAAATATGAGGCTAAATATAAACACTGTGTGTGTGTGTGTGTGTTGTTTCAGAAAAGAAATGCCTCATTTATATCACAATATTTAATTTAAGGCAACCATTTACAAAATGTAAGGAATCAAAGAACATTAAAGTTATCAGTGCTCTGTTACTTTATATTGCAATCGTGGGGAATATGGGTCCATTGAAAATGAGTGCAGATTTTATTATGTGCAAGTGTGCAGGTTTGAGTAAAGAATCCATAGTTTTCATCAGATTTTCAAATGCAGTCTGTGACCCAAAAAGGTTAAGAAGCACTGGCCTAGATAATATTCACCACATGTTTAGCAAGGTTTTCTTCGAAAACAGCTCATCCTGAGGTGCGTTACACTCAAAGGATAAAACTGTATAACAAATTCAAAATCAATGTGAAAACTACAAGGTCCTTTCCACACTAGCCAAGAACAGAGACACTCCCCCAACTCCAGCTCCATACACTAGTCTTACAGAAAATGACTTTAGAGCAGCCCTGAATGTCAGCAAGGTTGCCCAGTAAGAGTGATTTCCAGCCCTTTGTGCAGGCAGGGGTAGAAGGGAGGCAGGGGCTCCTGTGAGGCACACCCACCTTCTCCCTGTTGAGCCAATGCTCATCTTCGTGCTTTTGGCAGGTGGAATTAACTTCCCTAACCCACTGGTGTTGAGTTAGTGAAAGGGAGATCGTCCCCACCAGGCTAACTTAATCAGACGCTGGGGAGCCACTTAGAGGAAAAGGGGAAGCAGCCATGGCCAGAGCACTAAGTGTGAGAAGGCAGTGGGTAAGAGAAGGCCAAGGTGAGAGCCAGAGCTGGAAATGATGCCTTGGGAGGAGAGGATGGTGGCTTCCAGCCTAGGGAACAGCAGGAGGACCAGCCCTGCCTCCATGCCTGTCTGAGATCATCTGTCTGCCTTGAGGGTTCACTGTCCTGGGAGCCAGCCTGACCACTTGTGGCTAAGTCCGCGGGTGCCCACCAGTCCAGCACCTGCCTACGGGCATCTAGTTCTGGGGGGTATGCCGGCTGCTGGCACCCCTGGGTTGCTGGTGACCCCTGGTCCTCCCCTGGCCTGTCGAGGCCCAGAACCCCCAGCTGACAGGTAGGGGGGAACGGGGGTGTGAACCCCCAGAGTCTGCCCACCCACAGGGCTGTGCATGGAGGACATTGGCTCCAGGGGCTCACTTGGCACAGGGTGAAGGTAGCGCTGGGAGCCGGCAGCCTGTCATGGGTGAAGGTTCCAGGGAGGACTGCAGCCATTGTGGCAGCAGCTCCAGACCAGGTGACACGAGAGAACAGGACACTTTCTCCTCAGATGCCTCCCACATGGCTGCAAGGTGCACTTGAGCCTTGAGGGGACTATCCTGTGCAGCCAGTCCACTGCAGCCTGTACAGGGCTCTAAATACAGTGCCTTGTCCTGGACCTCCTTGTCCAGTGTGGGTGTTTCATGGAGAGTTGGCCAGCAAAACCTGTGGCTCCACTTCAAGTGTAAGTACCTGAGACGACATATGGACAGAGGGTGGACAGACCCAGCCATGGACAGACAGATGGCCTCAGGGAGGGTCAAGACCTTCTTTTATTTTTTATAGATGATTTCTTGTCCTGTTGCCCGGGCTGACCTTGAACTCCTGGGCTCAAGGAATCCTGCCTCAGCTTCTCAAGTCACTTAGGATTATAGGCACATGACATGGTGGTGGGTTTAAGGCCTTTTAAAGGACTTCCATGTGATTAAATCAGTCCCACTTAAGAAAATCTCCCTTTTCATTAGGCTAAAGTCAACTGATTAGGGACTTTAATTACATCTACACAGTCCCTTCTTAGCAACAGAGATATTAGTGTTTAAATAATTGGGAGGAGGTTCTGTAAACTACAACATGGGCACTGCCTCTCTCGTGACCCAGCCTTCACCAAAAGTTGAAAATTACTATTTTATCGGGCAACCTTTCTTACAGTTGTGTGATACTTAAAAAGTCATTTTGTATCACTACTACGTTTTAGCATTGATATTTTGTTCTGTGATTTTTATTATTTATAAATAAAACATATCTGTAGAATCATTTTCATAGTTATTGACCATCTGTTTTTAAAGATAGCTTATTTAATTCAAAATTTTGTTTCTGGTCCACTGTTCTTTGATTTTTTTGTTTCCTCCTTCCATTCCCCCCCACCCCCTCTTCATTTTGAACCTATGCCTTTGTTCATTCTAAAGCAGAGGCAACTCCCTAATCTAGATGTCAGGATACATTATTTGCATTGTTTACGACTCTTATTTTACATTACAATTACATGTAATAGAATTGAAATAATGAGCAATATCATATACTAGCAAAAATGGAGGAAATGGCAGCTTTTGTATAAGCCTGGTGGGAGTATGAATTGTCTCAATCCCTGGACGAAGTAATTTGTTGATACAGTCAATTTGAGGCTGGTTGTGTCTTTGACCAAGTAAATCTACCTCTGGTAATAGACATTGGAGAAGTTCTGCTAATGGATACAAAGAGTCTTGCAAAAAGATTCATTGTATCATTCACTGTGATTTCTAGATAGTTCTTAGGATGGTTTGACTTAATGATTTTTTAACTATATGTTGTGCAAAAGCGATATGCATTTGCACAGATATGCATATACATAGATACCATACTTTGAATTTTGAATTTTGATTCAGAATTCTTTATAATAACTTTAAAATAGGTTTTGTGTTAGATGATTTTGCCCAACTGTAGGCTAAATGAAGTGTTCTGAGCATGTTTAAGATAAGCTAGGCTAATGTTTGGTAGGTTAGGTGATATTAAATGCATTTTGACTTAAGATATTTTCAACTTAGCACTGGGTATATCAGTACATAACACCTTCAGAAGTTGAGGAGCATCTGTATAATATGTCAGTCTGTAACCCTTAGATAAGAAAGTTCAAAAAATTGGTTATAGTGGTTGTCTCTGAGATAGGAAAAGGACTGGGGCGTGGGAACTGGACATACAGGGTAACAATGAGGTCAATATTGTTTGCGATGTTTTCTTTCTCTATTTTGCTAGGCTTAAAATACTTGCCAGTTAGACGTGTGCAAAACCATATTTGCCCAATTTTTGCATTTTCTTTGTATGGTTTCCCTGTAAATGTTTAAGACATTTTTCAAAGTGTTAACATTTGTTTTTTAAAAGCTGTGAAAAGTATCATAACAATGTTATGGTATCTGGGTAAGGGTGATTAGCTCCTTATTACCTAAAAGAAAGTCTGCATGTGACATCCAAACTAATGCAACCCACTAGTAAGCTCTTTAATTAACTCCCTGACCAGGCTTGATGTCATAGTCTGATGAGTAATACAATTTAGCTGTGGTGTTATTTGAGATTATACTTTTGGATAATAGTAACTCATTACCAAATTACAGCAATTAAGATTTTGTTAAGTTTTGGATAGTATTTAGAAAAATATAACTGTTCTTAAGATTGGTTTAAGAGAAAGACAAACCATTTTACATTTAAATTTTTGTTTTTTAATATAGCAAAAGAAAGTAAGTTCAGTTTGTTTTGTAGTTTAAATAGGTTAATAGGTATTTAAAAGACAACCTAAGCCAATGCCCTTTTCAGAGTGATTTTGCCTTGGAATCATTATCAACTTTATTTTGCAGCACTATTAAAAGACCGCTACAGGCAGATTATAGAGATAAAGCAAATATTTAGTTATTTATATCAGTATTTGTACATATATACATATTAATTTACCTATTATTAGCAAATTTGTCAAAGAGAGTGTGTGTATACATGTGTGTGTGAATATATGTGTATATGTGTGTGTGTCAATGCGTGTCTTTGCTAACAGTAGTGAAATTAGAATGTATATTTTTAAATAATATGATACTGATGTAAAATAGAGCTGGTAAAAATGATTATATCAGATTCAATTTATAGAGAAATGTTTATTGTTAACAATCCATATTTCAGCTCTGTAGTCCAAACTTAGCCTATCAAGGTTCTAATTTATGTTTATAGGCTGACCATATACAGAATCACTGTCCTAGTCAAACCCTTCTATTTTCTGTCTTTGTGTCTTGCCATGTTCTTATTTGCTGGCTTGAAATATCCTCTTGCCTTCCTTACTATCCTTATTTAAGGCAAATCCATTCTTCAAGGTCCCAAGTCACGTGCTAGCTCCGGTAATCTTTTATGGGACTCGGTGTGGTAGCCTTTCCTTGGTCAGTCAGTACTGCCTGGTGAGCACCTTTGACAAGCGTAAGGATGGTGTGATGGCACCAATATGGGTTAGGATCCCTGTTCTAACATTTACCACCTGTCCAACCATCTGTGTTCTGTGGTATTCTTCATCATAATGTTGTTATGGAGATTATGACAATCTGTGTAAAACCCTTACCTGGAAAATAAAGGAATTGGGTAAAGTGAGTTCCCAAAATGTGCCATTGCAGCCATGTTGAATCAGAGACAATGGGAGTGGCCCCAGGAATGTGCGTGTTAGGAGGAACCCAAGAGATTCTCAATATATGGAAATTTGAAAACCTTGCATTAGAAGATCTGTAATCCCCTTTAGATTACTAAAGTCGTTTGATATGCTAGGACATTGCTGTCCTAGTGATCATCTCACACTTAAAAGGTACAGATCACGCATCTGTTTATGCTTTCTCATTTGAGAGCTCAAACAAGGCAGTGTTTTGAATTTGGACAGTACAAGTATAGGAGAACATGGGAATTGCAAGGATGTGATTAAAAAACTACATTTTATATATATTTTAAGAAGCCATTTTTAGATGTGGATTGTGGCAATTCAGTTATATCTGTCAAATAATATTGCTTGTCATTGGTTGCTTTCAGTTTTATTATAAAGTTCTATTTTTTAAAAATTATTTCATGTTCTTCTGATTTGGTGGGAATTATTGGTGGTTGGCCAAAGGAAAAAGTACTCTGGAGGTTTGCTTTAATCGTACTACAAAAATTATACCATTTAATTTATAGTCACTTGGGAGATCAGGTATTCCATTAGTCTTAAGTTATGGACTGGTTTTGTAGTCCTGTAATTAGAGTTTTCCACATAAAACATTCTGTACATCTAATTCCTATACTATTGATTCATTTTCCTTTCTAGAAGCTCTGTTTGCATTTGACTTTTTGTTAATTGCAGAGCGACTTAGTATTTACAGGAAACTGAACAGATAAACTTGTCCATCAGTAGTAGCCTTTTGGATGTTATTAAACAGTTCCTTAGTCATGTCAGAGTGGGTAAAGACAAAATATAAATGCTCGGGGAAATTACTATATCTAAGTCTATAGATTTTTTTCCCCAATGCCCTAAGGTTCTTCTCAGATCTCTCTTAATTGATAAGTCTCTTATGATTTTATAGAGGCCTACTTGATCTTCAATTGCTAGAAATCATTCTTGTGTTTACTGTCTCAATCACAAGTGTATTACTTTAAAAATATAGCTACTGCTGCAATATATTGGTATTTTCAGAATGATTGGCATTTTCTTTTTGCACAATAGCTACACTAGAGTTTGTCTATTTTAAGTTTGAATTGCATCATTATTAAAATGAAGATGTATGAATTTCTATTTTGTATATTTTTTTCAAAACCAACTTGGTTTTGGGGGAAAAAAAATAGTTCTCTGTCCCATCTTATTCTTTTCCCAATTTGCTTTTCCTTACACATGCTGTAGGTGCAAATATTGAACCATTGCTTTATGTAAACACAACATTTCAAAAAACTGTGTGATACATTGTTTTGTATGCCATAAGGTAGGCTTAACAAGATGTGTATTTAACCTACAAAAATTAGTTTTTCTGGCTTGCTAAAATGAGATTATGTCTATACAGAAAAGTGGGATTATGGCATTTTTCCTCTTAGGTCCTTTTAGTTATTGGCATAAAGGTCTAGGCTGAAAATCTATATATCTTAATATTTTCATGATTTGCCCCCTGGTAAATATAGCATAGATTTGGACATAATGTTTGTAGGCAGTCTTCTGGGGTTATTAAAATTAATCCTTTGTTTTCCTTAGGACCTTTAAATCATGAATTAGAAGAACATGAAAAGTTACATAAGCAAAGCAGCATTTTTTTTTCATTGTTCACTATTACTTTCAAATTATAAATTGTATACAGACATTCTGTAGCCATATCAGTAATGCACCATATTGGTTTTATAAAGTACTTTTTAAATCCTAAACTCTAAGCTAATAAAATTGTTTTTTGTTACATATTTTTTTTCCTTTGACTCAAAACCATTTATAATATTTGGATGCACATACTGGTTAATGCAGATTCTGTTCTAGGTCCTCATTGCCTCTCTTCTGTGTACTTTTCTTGGATGTTCTTAAGTACTATGGTCGTATTAGATAATATCTGTATATGCTAATGATTTCTAAATCAGTATCTCTGGATTTCTCTCATATGCTCAGCATCTATATTTTAGTTACCTACATACATCTCCACATGAATGTCCCATTGACACCTCAAATTCAGTGTATTAGAAACTCATTTTCTTTTCCTCCAGTCCTACACAGTGATACAATGTATATATCATTTTGTATTTCTTAGGGACAAAGTGTAATATGAATTGATATCTTGAAAAATATAGTAGAGTTAAATTTGGAAGTGTTTGTCATTTTTGTTTCAAGATACCATTGGTTAACAAAATAGAAATGAATGGTATGTATGTGCTCCATTAATAAAGGTATAAAGAACACAGAGTTAAAGCAAAAAAGAAGCAAGAGCACTTTAAAGGGATGTTTCAGATAATTTTTTTTATAAATGAAAGTTGATAAATATTTATAGCTGGAAACAACAAAATTGTGAAGAAATTTTTTAAATGGCCTATATGAAAAGTTTTGAGGCATTTAGAATAATAGATTAGTATTACAGATAAAAATTCTGTTGTCAAAATGTTGCTGATTTAAAAAATAATAGCAACATTAGGTTCTATACTAAAATACAACAAAATCCCTATACACAGATTTGTTTATACTCCTTTTTGATGTGGGAAGATTGCTTGAGGCCAGGAGTTGGAGGCCACCCTGAGCAAGAGGGAGACCCCTGTCTCTACAAAAAAAATAAAAAAATTAGCTGGGTGTAGTACACCTGTAGTCCCAACTATTGGGGAGGCTGAGGCAGGAGAATCACGTGAGCCCCAGGAATTTGAGTTTTGCAGTAAGCTATGAGGAGACCATTGCATTCTAGCCTGGGCAATAGAGCAAGACTCTTGTCTCAAAAAAAAAAAAAATTAAATTAAATTTAAAAAAAAATCCTTTTTGATGGATCATACAGTAAATTTAATATAAGGTAAAGTATGCTATAAATGCTCTTAGGGAAATTTGTTTAAAAATCCTTATTTTGAAACTAAGTTGGTTAGGAGGTAAATTGGTTTTAAGCAAATTTTCCTTGGTGCATTGATTTTGGATATATTAGTGTGTAACCTATGTAAATATACCCTATTCCATCAAATCTAAAGACATACTGTAATATGTTCTAAGGAAAAAAATGTTTGCAAGTATGTTCTTATACTTAGAATTTTTATTTAAAGAGCTCTTTTATATGTTTTGATACTTACAGATTTTTAAAAATCATTATGCATATATATGAAGAAAAATCTAAATGAAATATATTACTGAATGTTTCTGAGCTTATTTATATCACTATTGACTATATATAACCTTCGAATTTCAGAGATGTTACCATATGAAAAATGTGTGTCCTAGATTCAGTGCAATAAGGTATGTCTTGAGTGCAGGGGACAGATTGGGATGTATTATAGGGCATTGATATGTGAAGTGGAAGTGAATGAGATCACCTAGGAAGAAGTAAATAAGACTAGATGAGATCTAAGATTGGGACTTTGAGAAACATTAACATTTTATGGAGTGAGCAAAATTCCAAGTAAGAGATTTGAAAAGGGGAGACTTAAGGAATTAATAAAAGAGAACCCAGAAACAGTTGTTTTTAGGAAGCAACAGAATGAAAGGATTTCAGTAAGGTATAGCTGGTTAATAGTGTTTAAAAGGCCATACAGGAAGCAAGATGTGTGTGTATTCATTTCTAAAGCTTGGAATTAAATTATAGAACTTTTGACAGTTGTTTGAAGGAAATGTGTGAGGTTTACCTTCTTTGCATTAATTGGATGATTTTATGTGCCAATATGACAGAGTAAGCAAATTATACTGAATTAGTCTATGTGTCTCATTTGTGGCAAAGAAGAAATCAAGGAATGGGATAAACCACGGTCAGTGTTTTTGCTTATCAGTTGTCTTTCCCTTTTTAATGAGAATAATCTTAAGGTACCTTAAGGATTCTTTCGTCAATCTACCTCATTTTACCATTGAGAAAAGTGACCCTGAAAACATAAATGATTTGCTCTTAAGTTTACACATGTAGTTAATGAAAAGGCCAGGAATTGGAAATGTTTTTGAATCCAGACTTCTCCCATGCTGTTTCTCCCTTCTTAAGTTATAGGTGATTCCTTATGGAGATTTGATTAAATGATTCGATAACTACACTTAGTAGCATAGAGCTAGATTTAGGTTATTGTGAATATAAGAGAATATGGCAAGTATGTTATAACAAGGAAAATGAATAAAATATTTTTTTAAATTTAGAAATATGCATATATTTTGATTCTTTTAATTTTTAGCATATATAATTTTCTTCTTTCAATAGCAGCCTGAAAATGTGAGTACATGTGAACAACAGTTTAATTGAAAATACTAAGAGTAGCTTTATATTTTTAGAGTTATGTAATATTCTGTTTATTTTTTTTAATAGAAAAAATGAATGCACCAAATCAGCCTCCACATAAAGACACTGGAAAAACAGTGGAGAATGTGGAAGAATACAGCTATAAGCATGAGAAAAAGATCCGAGCAACTCTTAGAACAACAGAGCGTGATCATAAAAAAAATGTACAGTGCTCATTCATGTTGGACTCAGTGGGTGGGTCTTTGCCAAAAAAATCAATTCCAGACGTGGATCTCAATAAGCCTTACCTCAGCCTTGGCTGTAGCAACGCTAAGCTTCCGGTATCTGTGCCCATGCCTATAGCCAGAACTGCTCGTCAGACTTCTAGGACTGATTGCCCAGCAGATCGTTTAAAGTTTTTTGAAACATTACGACTTTTACTAAAGCTTACCTCAGTCTCAAAGAAGAAGGACAGGGAGCAAAGAGGACAAGAAAATACATCTGCTTTATGGTTTAACCGATCTAACGAACTGATCTGGTTAGAGCTACAAGCTTGGCATGCAGGACGGACCATTAATGACCAAGACCTCTTTTTATATACAGCCCGTCAGGCCATCCCAGATATTATCAATGAAATCCTTACTTTCAAAGTTAATTATGGGAACTTTGCTTTTGTTAGAAATGGAGCTAGTTTTAATGGTACTTCAGTAGAAGGGCAGTGCAAAGCCCCTCATGGAACACAGACTGTGGGTTACTCAACATATCATGAGCATCTCCAACGCCAGAGGGTCTCATTTGAGCAGGTGAAACGGATAATGGAGCTGCTAGAACGCATAGAAGCACTTTATCCATCATTACAGGCTCTTCAAAAGGACTATGAAAAATATGCTGCAAAAGACTTCCAGGACAGGGTGCAGGCACTCTGCTTGTGGTTAAACATCACAAAAGACTTAAATCAGAAATTGAGGATTATGGGCACTGTTTTGGGCATCAAGAATTTATCAGACATTGGCTGGCCAGTGTTTGAAATCCCTTCCCCTCGACCATCCAAAGGTAATGAGCCGGAATATGAGGGCGATGACACAGAAGGAGAATTGAAGGAATTGGAAAGTAGTACGGATGAGAGTGAAGAAGAACAAATCTCTGATCCCAGGGTACCAAAAATCAGACAGCCCGTAGACAACAGTTTCGATGTCCAGTCTCAGGACTACATGTCCAAGAAGCTTGAGAGGCTTGAATCTGAGGACGATTCTGTTGGCTGGGGAGCACCAGACTGCAACACAGAAGCAGGCTTTAGTAGACATTGTCTGACTTCGATTTATAGACCATTTGTAGACAAAGCACTGAAGCAGATGGGGTTAAGAAAGTTAATTTTAAGACTTCACAAGCTAATGGATGGTTCCTTGCAAAGGGCACGTGTAGCATTGGTGAAGAATGATTGCCCAGTGGAGGTAGGTTTCCAGTAGGCATTAGTATAATATTGTCCTTAGTTCTGTTATTTATTGTAAATTATACTGTATGCTGTGTTGATTATTAAGTACTTCATTTTCTAATATTTGAAGGTATAAATGGCAGTTATTATAAATTATAGATTTAAGCATTTCTATAAAGTGCTGTGACAAATGGGGAAATGGATCTATAAAAACCATATGAAATTTAAGTTCAGGGTGGTATGTGTAGAGAGGAAGTTCAACCATATAAATACAGGCTGGAGATGGACAGGCCATATATAAATAGTCAAGGAAGAAAGCCACGATCACAGATGACCATAAGCTGCAAATGAGTTGGTAAAAATGTCAACATCATGCTCAGATAGTTTTTAATGAATATGACATCCAAGGTCCAAGGCCACAGATACATTTCTTTCTCTATTCTTTGAAATCATTTATTCCCCTTTGAGTAGCATGTCCAGTTTTGATCACTGTATTTTAAACAAATGTGAATTGTAGAGAAATGTAAGGCTGATCAAAGGAAAAAAGTGTGAACTACTTGACAAATTTTTAAAAGTTTAGTGTAGATGATAGAAATTTAAGAGAAGTCTTGGTTATTATCACATACATGTTTTGGTATGTAAAGGTTTTTGTTTTTGTTTTTTTTTTTGGAGACAGAGTCTCGCCTTGTTGCCCACACTAGAGTGAGTGCCGTGGCGTCAACCTAGCTCACAGCAACCTCAAACTCCTGGGCTCAAACAATCCTGCTGCCTCAGCCTTCTGAGTAGCTGGGACTACAGGCATGTGCCACCATGCCTGGCTAATTTTTTCTCTATATATTAGTTGACCAATTAATTTCTTTCTGTTTTTAGTAAAGACGGGGTCTCACTCTTGCTCAGGCTGGTTTTGAACTCCTGAGCTCAAGCAATCCACCCGCCTCGGCCTCCCAGAGTGCTAGGATTACAGGCGTGAGCCACCGCGCCCGGCCTGTAAAGGTTTTTGTAAGAGGAACATGTCCACTAGAGGAAGTGGCTTGAAACAGTGCACATTTGATTTTGATAGCTCATATATTTTAAGAGCTCATATATTTCTTACTATAATATTAAGGGTGGTAAAACTAGAAAGAGGCATATTGTGGGATATTGTTCATGAGAGTCCAAAATAGTACTGTACAAGCAATATTTACCTTCTGATGAGTTTGCATGTTCATCTGGCAAAAAGTAAAAGCACGCAGGTCTTTGAAATTCCTTACACCTGTGTTAGTGTGTGATTTTTACATTGTAGTAGCTATATGCATACATCTGTACAATTGTCCCTCAGTCTCAGAGGGGTTTTGGTTCCAAGGACCTCCCTTGGATACCATAATCCTCAGATGCTCAAGTCCCTAATATAAAAGGATGTAGCATTTGCATATAACCTATGCACATCCTCCTGTATACTTTAAATCACCTCTAGATTACGAATATTACCTAATACAATGTAAATGCTATGTAAATGGTTGTTATACTGTATGGTTTAGGAAATAATGACAAAAAAGTTTACACATTCAGTGCAGATGCAGGGTTTTCTTGTGAATATTTTTGATCTCTGGTTGGTTGAAGCCATGGATGTGGAACCCACAGATACAGAGATCTGACTGTGTATACTTGTTGTTTTCATTTTTTTAACTTCAGTTTATTCTACAGTCTGGCTTGCTTTAAAGTCAGAAATGATAAAACAGAAGGCATTTCTTAAAGATGGAAAACATCTAAAGAGAGCAAGATTAAGAGTTTGCAAGATTTTTATTTTTTATTCTGATAGCCAGATCATGAATTCTTAGGAGGAACGGGTCAAACACTCACATAAATACAGCAAGATGTTTACAAAATGAACCAATACTTTGTGGCTAGAGGTTAATGTAGTTTGAGTATAACTTTGATTAGAAATCTGAAAAATGAATTTGTATATGTCATTTTCTTTGAAAAATATTTTAACTTTGTGAATGATGTGAATGATTTTTTGACATACATCTTTTTGTTAGAGCAAATAAACTTTTTTCCTCTTAGTCTATACATAACTATGATAAGATTTTATTATAGTGCAGGTTTCAAAATCAATAGAGCAAAACTGTAGATATGCAATGAGGATTTGTCTTATACTTCAGATGGTGAATTAACTTACTTTGGTCTAGGTTTCTGGCTAGAGTGGTTTGATTCCATCAAGGACACATGTGGGGAAGACAGAGTTGGTATTGAATTTTTATCATGAAGTGCTAGTTTTGAAGTAATACTAGTGAAACAAAGCCCAGCAGTAGATTCATCCCTTGGTATCATGGGGGCATTGTTTCTAGGATCTGCACAAATACCAAAACCCTCAGATGCTCAAGTCCCTTGTGCAAAATGGTGTAGTATTTGTGAACAACCTACATGCATGGTCCTGTATGCTTTAAATCATCTCTAGATCACTTATAATACCTAATACAATGTAAATGCTGTGCAAATTGTTGTTATACTATATTGTATTTTGTTTGTATTTTTAATTTTTTTTTTCAAATATTTTCTGTCGGGGTTGGTTGAATCCATGGACACATATCCTGTGGATACTTAGGGTCTACTGTGTAACCTCATCTCTAATTCAGTGGTTCTCATAGGAGAGAAGAGTGCATGGGGTGAGGGCATGCGGGGCAGGGTGGGCACAGCAGGCTTCCGTAAACTTCTTTACATGCCTTTCCCACATTGTCTCCCTCTCCCTTTCAAACTCTTTGGCAGTTAACCAGTGCTACTAATGGGAATGGTGTTGCATCCCTTAGCTATGCTATGACAAGAAAAGCTTGAGAATGAATGCCCTCCATTTTATTTTATTTTTTGAGACAGGGTCTCACTCTGTTGCCCAGGCTAGAATGCAGTGGCCTCATCATAGCTCACTGCAACCTCCAACTCCTGGGCTAAAGTGATCCTGCCTCAGCCTACCAAGTAGCTGGGACTACAGGTGTGCACCACTATGCCCAACTAATTTTTCTACTTTTTGTAGAAATGGGATTTCTCCGTGTTGCCCAGGCTGATCTCAAACTCCTGACCTCAAGCAGTCCTCCCACCTAAGTCTTCCAAAGTGTTAGCATTATAGGTGTGAGCCACTGCACCCCACCCTAGCCCTATATTTTATATTAGAATTCATATTGGAAAGGACAATCATAATATATTTACCCATAGTTTTGAATTCCCATCAAAGTTGTGTATTCCTTTGGTTTTACAAGTTGAGATTGAACTGAAGAAATTATCTTATTAAAAAAAACCCACAAATTCAAAGCTGGTAAAGTATATGAGTTAAACACTGTTTATTAGACTTGTCTATAGATTATTTGCTTTTCAAAAAAATGAACTACAGAAATTTTGGTTGATAAAATGTTAAATGTTTGAAAGAGTAACAGCTAAAATAGGAATTCTATAGTGGAGGTTAATCCAAATTAACAAAAGATGAGGCTCTGAAATTATAATTAACTAAGTGGGAAAGTAAGATTTTATTTTTATTCCCATTTCAGGAATGTAATTTCTATAAGGGGAGGCATATATATGTGTGTGTGTTTGAACATGTGTACACTCCTCAGGTTTATTTTGTTTTAGTTGTTTTACTAAGTATGTTGGGGAAAGAGCCACAATTTTGAAGTCCCAATATTTGGGATCTATTCCTTGCTATGGCTCTATTTTTACCACATAACTTTGTAAATGACAGTCTTCCCAACTTTAGGTCTGTGCGTCTATAAAATGGGTATAAGAACACCTCTCTACCTACCTCACAGGGTTGTTGTGAGGCTTAAAAAGATACTTGTATAAATGGTAAAATGCTGTACAAGTTAAATGTAAACTGTTTTTTAAATGTTTGTTGCATTTTTTCCCTTGAAGCTAACTGTAAATCAATATAGGTTAGACTATTCTTTTACTTTTAAAATGTATTCTACTTTTTAGTCTCTGCCAAATAATTATGCATTTCAAGGGCATACTTAGGCGGTATAACTTTGTAAATTTGAGGACTATTTTGTTTTTATTCTTAATTGTTGAAAACATCTGGACTGAGCAGTACCACAGATTATACATAATGCAGATCTTATATTTTGCACTGTTTTTATGGTTTCTTTGATAATAGAAATGAGTATCATTGAAGGATTTTGTAGAAACTCCATTTTTACTTTCCTTATGAAATTTATATATTTTCAGAAGAAAAATAAAATGAATACTTATATTTTAATATATAAAAACACTTTTAACAGTTTTTCACTGCCTGTTACCATACACGTTACCTCAAATACTAGGAATACTTTTTGGCTACTTTCTTGCTTTGTTTTAAAAAATTAGAAATGATCATGTAATTATTATAAGTTTAATGGCCAATTAAATAGTGCTTGTCTTTGGATTCTAACAATAATTATGCTAATTTTTCCTGTAAACACAAACTTTTATATTCAAAGTAGACAGCCCCATGCTATCTGGTATAACAAACTATTCTAGGCTTATATTGCACATCTGCTCCAGATTAAGAGTCAGTATATTTTTAAGGAGCCCTGGTTCCTTTTGTTGGTGTTCCAGGACGGCAGTCGGGGCACCAGCATTGTTCATTGCAACTGGAAATGGTCAGTCATTGCTTTAGTCCTCTTTAACGGACAGAAGAAAACACACACACAAACACACACACACATAATGCATCACAAGTTCATACTCATACTTTGAATTCAAATTCAGGATTTAAGGTTTTTTACTTAATCTCCTCTTAATCTAATCTGTATATCATCTCCTTTCCTGTATAGTGAGAATCTCAATTTTCAGTGATACTGGGTATTATAGCATTAGAATATCAGATACTGGCTATATTCTAGAACATACAACAATCTCAGAATAGCACCACCAACAATATGATTAGTGGAAAACTGTTCAAATGTTTTTTTTCCTCCATCTTTAGGGTATAAACATCTAGGGATGGAACATTACTACATTTTAAAGACTTTTGGAACATTTTTTCTCATGGTTATGCCGCTAACTAGATACACAATTAGATTCTCTTTTCATTTTGGTTGTAGTTTAAAAATAACTACATTAAGATACAATTTACATACCATGAAACTTACCATTTTAAAGTGTTCAATTCAGTAGTTTTCCATATTTAGAGTTGTGCAACGATTGCTACTGCAACCATCCTTTCTATTTAATTTTAGAATATTCTCCATCATCCCTGAAAGAAGCCCTGTACCCTTTAGCTATCACCTCCAAATCCATGTGTCCACCATCCTCAACCCTAAGCAACCACTGATCTACTTTCTGCCTCTTTATGTTTGCCTACCCAAATAGATGGAGTCATATAATATATGGTCTTTTGTGACTGGCTTCTTTCAATTGCATGATGTTTTCAAGGTTCATCCATGTTGTGGTGTGTATTAGTGCTTCATTCCTTTTTATGGCCAAATAATCCATTGTATGGCTATACCACATTTTATTTTTCCATTCATACATTTCTTAAAGCTTCGTATTTGGTTTTTAATTTATCTTTTTATAAGAATTATGTAAATACTTGGTTTTGAAAGTAAATCTACTAAATAATGTATTTTCAAAGAAATCCAGCTTCTCTGATAGGGTTAACTCTTTTTTAAAAATTTTATGTTTCATCCTTCCTTTTTGTAATAGCTTTCTTGGGTTATGCAGTTTTGTTTATTTATTTACTTTTAGTATTTAAGATGGGCTCATTTTCCCCAGGGGTATCTTTATATATTAATCTAATTATAATTTTTTAATAATAATTAATTAATAATAACTAATTATATCTTTACATAATACCCTTATTGCCCCTCCCTCATGTTTTAGTTGTTATGTTGATTCCCAGCTTTGAGCTAAATTGGAATTATCCTTTTTTCCCTCATGGTTTCATCTGAAATAATTTTCTGTTACTTCCAGTGAAATGCTAAAGCATTTTCTATGTCCACCTCTTTCTCTCCAGATTTTGATAGTTGTGGTATATCTATATCGTCATTTCATATAGCCATGTTGACAGTACTTCTCCCTAGAGCTGCCATTTAGTCTTAGTTCTGCACGGATATGTGTGTGTAGATAAATAGAATGTATGTGTAGATAGATGGGTTGATAGAAATTTATATAGAGATATAGATGGAGTATTTGGATTTTGCTTTAAGGCTCATCTTTAATTCTTACGTCCCAGTCTCTTGAGTCATTTTGGTTGTGTGATACTTGTTCCCTAATAGATTCCTCAGTAAGGGCTCATGAGAACAGTATTTCTTGAGATCTTGGATGTTTCTAACAGTTTGCAACATTTATACTTGAAAGTCCCTTTGGCTGGCCATAAAAATCGTTGGCTTATATTTTCTTTCCATGAATAAACTTACTATTCATTATCTTTTGGCATAAAGCATTGAGGTTGAAAAGTTGATGACCGTATGATTTTTTTTTTTTTTTTTTTTACTTAGCCTTGGTTTGTTTGCTGAATACCTAAAGGATTTTTTTTTCTTTTTCTTTAAACTGTACTAGTTTAACTGGGTATTGGTTTTTTCAGTTTGATACTGTTGAATACATGGTGTACACTTTCAGTACATAGTTTCAGAGTTTTTGATTTTTCTCAGTTTTTTAAGTCTCAAGTGAGTTTCTTCCAGTTTTAAACTTTTTATTTCATTGATTTGGTTTTCTTTGGGAACCACTACTTATGTATTTTGGATCTACTTTGCCTGTCTTCTCTTTCACTTCATGTCACATCTTTTTTTTTCTTCGTTTCCTTCGATTTATAAAAGTTTCCTCATTTTGACCTCATTTCTATGAAGGCATTATCCTGACAATCTGCTCTTAATGTTCCGTCCATTTTTGTTTTGTTTTGTTTTTTGAGACAGTCTTGCTCTGTTGCCAGGGCTAGAGTGCTGTGGCATCAGCCTAACTCACACAGCAACCTCAAACCCCTGGCCTCAAACAATCCTCCCACCTTGGCCTCCCAGATTGCTAGGATTACAGGCATGAACCACCACACCCAACCTGTTTTTGGCTTTTGAAATGATTTAAAATTTAAAAAGTCATTTTCTGAGTTCTATCAGTTTTCTGATTCTAATTTATGCCGTTCTTTTATATTTTCTATTATTTTCTTTTAGCTCATTTCAGAAATTGGGCTACAGTTCTCGTCCACTTAGTGGACATATTTTTCTGGCATGCTTTCATGGTCTGGAGGGTTGCTCTGCTCCTTTTTCTTGCTTTGCTTATAATAACCCTGTACTGGATTCTACCACAGCCCTTTTCTGTTGCTTATTTTTAAACATGATATCATGAACTTTCAGGAGAGAAGGAGTTAGGAATGTGTTTAGGATGACAACTTTGAGCTTCCTCTCCTGAAGTACTAAACAGTATGCTCTGTTGTTTGAGATCTCTTGACTGTTCCTCTCGCCCTTTTCTGGATCTTCTCTTCTCTTTACTTCTGTTGTCCTTTATTGGTTAGTTGGATTTCACTCCAACAATTTTTTTCCTTGGTGTGAAGGTTTGTCCTGGAATGGAATTTTGGGTGCTAGTTTTAAGAGTTCATGGGGCCTAAACCACTCTAGCCCCTTCAGAATTTATTGCCGACCCCTTGACTTCACTCAAGAATTTGTGCCAGAATCCTGCTAATTTCACTGAAGTTCTCACATAGACACAGTGAGCTTTCTGTTGTGCACTCATTGGTGATTTTGGAATTTGCTCTTTTAGGCCCATCAGACACCCTGTTAATTCCTTCTGCTTTCCTTACAGACATGCAGATACTGCATGGGCTTGGAATTGTTCATTGTTTTTCCCCCACTTTTGCTATGTTAGGGTTCATGGAGATACCTGTCCACTAGTTTTATTGTAGATGTGTCTAAGAGCCTTCCACTGCCACCCCAGGAGACAACCTAAAGTCACAGGGCAAGCCCAGCTTGGAGCCAGGCAGGCTTGCCACTCACTGGGACCCTTCTCTGGGCTTCAGCTTTCCCAGAGGCTAATAATACCTGTTATGAGAATCCAGTGACCTTATAAAGCAACCAGGTAACAATTACTGAGCTCCAACCATGAGCCGGGCACCATGGAACCACTAGGTTCTACTGTTAACATCCACATCAGACAGATAGGAAACTGAGGCTTGGGCACACAACCAGGAGGAAGGTGCTAGAGCCCAGGTAATGAATCTGAATTTCCCTGACTCCCCAATGCGTAACACATTGTTGGTATTCACTAAATAGAGCAGGGTTCTGCTAGTTACTCTATTTGTGTGAGGGTTGGGGAGGGAAATTGAAATCCTGCTGCTGTCACTGTCTTCCCAGAATTCTTGTTAGTTTGACATGTACTAAATTACCAATATTTGATTATTTTTAACTGACTAAAATGGGAATTTTGTATGGTCTAACCTAATATATAGCTCTATGTTTAGGTTTTAATACATTTGGAATCTTTTTCCAAATATATATGTTCAACATGTATTTCTGTATTTAAGTTAATACTTTGGTTTCCCATAACAGGCAAGAATTTCTAAAATAGCTGCATAATTTAAAAAATGATTACTTGTGACAGTGTGAGATATCCTTTAATTGCTGGTGACATTCATTAGATAATCTGTTCTCCAACTTCTTAAACTGCTGCCTACTTTTTTTTTTTTTTTACACTAAATTATCATAGATGATTGGGTATGGTTCTCTGTTCTGTCATTCTGTTTATTAGTGTGCTAGCACTTTTCTATTTTAAACAGAGTAGGTTTATTAGGTAAGGTTTGGTATCTTGTAGGGCAATTCTCCCCATTCATTCTGTCTTTTCAGAAGTTTCTGGGCTGTTTTAATTTTTGTACATTACTCTCTTCCACGTGGACTTCATTATGGATTTGTTAAATCCACACAAAATGACATTGGAATTATGATTATAATTACATTTCATTGTCTCGTTTAGGATCTTTAAGATAGAGAGCACCCCTCCTATGATTAGAAGAGACACAGATGGAAATATTTTATTACTTATAGGTTGTCAGGGGGTACAGGCCATTCCTGGAGGCCACACATACAGAGGTCGGGGAATTCCAGGAGGTCACACTGTGTCTGAGAGTAGTCACTGCAGCATGTCTGCACAGTACCTGTGGGTGTGAGGGTCAGGCCAGTCAGTAGGCTGTGTGGTTGTCTCATGTGGACGTGGTCACCAGGAGTAAGTTGTATAAGGCAGATATCTGGATTTACCACACTGAGGAACTGGGAGATGGTGTAGAACTACAAACTGTGTCAGGGGTGACTAAACCCTGTTTCTGGTATGAGAAGCATATATTGAGTAATGAGGCAACATAAAATTGTAAGAATCACTACATGTTTTTATTAATGTCCTTATATTATCAAGTCTTCCTGGTTTGGCTGAATTGATGAGGGCATTTACACTATCTTTAATCCTGTACTCCTCACTGGAACGAAATAATAACAGATGTGCCTTTCCTACACCACAATGCCCCTGTCCCCGCTCTGTGGTTTTATTGAAATAATTTGGAGTTTAGGATCCAGGTTCTTTCCTTATAGTGTGCTTTTAAAATTTGTTTTAAATATTCCATTCTAGAACTTGAATTATAGTCCATAACCAAATTATCATCCTAGAGTTTTATCTAACTATATGGGTTGGGTATTCCTTATCTGCACTGTTTGGAGCTATAGAAGTATTTCCAATTTCAGATTTTAGAATATTTGCAGAATACATACCAGTTGAGCGTTCCAAATCTGTCATCTTGGCACTCAAAAAGTTTTGGATTTGGAGCATTTTGGATTTCACATTTTCAGATTAGGGATGCTCAATCTGTTAAGCTTTGTTAGATTTATAGCTTGTCACTTCCTTTGATATTTTTCTTCCCCTGTTTTGAGATCTTTATTCTAATCCAATTTTCACTGGACTAGACTCTATCATACTTCCTTGAGTAGTTTTTTAGAGAAGGTAAACGAATTGTACTTTGAGTTCTTCCCTGATCAAAGAGGTTTGGTTTCGTTTTCTTCACGTTAGTGATAACTTGAATATGCCAAAAGCTTTCTTTGTCTTTTCTTTTTCCCTTATAGAACTCCTCTTAGTCTTATGTTAGACTGTCTAAATCTGACTTCCATATCTCTTACTTTTTACTTAAAATTTCATTCCTTTTTCCTTGTGCTTTGAGTTATAGTAGTATTTTCTGCAGTTAATTTATAAATTATTAATTCAGTTTTTGCCAATATCTATTCTATTTTCATTTTTTTATTGAATTTATTTCAAAAAAATCTTAATTTATTTTTTTCCAGAGGACTTTAATGAGATCTTGCATTAGGGTATTTTTATGGTTCCCTCTGTTTCCTATGTTCAGTCAGTATTAATCGAAGCCAGCTGTTCTGATTTTTCACCTTCGTCTTCTCTTAAGGAAACTGCTGCTTCCTCTTAAGTGCTGGGTTTTTCATGTCTGTTCCTCTCTGTCTGGACTTGTACTGACTTACCATGTTCCACCAACAGGAGTGAGTTTCCTCAGCGCCTGTGTAGGTCTGGCTGTGGGGTCTCCCAGGTGGAGTGGTCTTGCAGCTGTTGAGCAGTAGCGATTGTTCTCCTGTTCTGCCTGTATCAGATAAGTTAGCAGGCTGGGACTGTAGAGAATGCCAAAAGAAGTCTTTAGAATTTTATCATAGAGAGTTTACTGAGTTTGATAAAGCTTTAAATAAACATTTTTTTTCTGATGTCATTATACTAGAGGAAGAAAGCATTTATAGTGCCTGAAGTCTTTATACAGATATGCCTTAACCCTGACCATATGTATCATAATTAATCATTTTAAAAATTATGTGGCTGTTTTAGAAATTCTTCCTGTTAGGGAAACCCAAGTATGTACTAATTTAAATGCAGAAATACATGTTGAACATAAAAGTATAGACTAATTTTGTTTTCCTAGGTGCTATGCAGATTACTAAGTAGAAATACTCGGAGTGTTCCCAAATTTATATTTTAATGGTTATATGCTAACATTTTATTTGGTTGGTGTCAGGTTATAATAGATTAAATGTCTATGTTTTAAGGAGTAGAGGAAATTTTTTTCCTTCCAAGCATTTAATTGGGAATTTTATGCTATCTAAGAAAACAATCTTTATCGTTAAATGTATCTCTGTTATGCCAAGTATGTGTTATTTTTTTTTTAAAACATCCACTTTTAAAAACTGTAGAGCTTGACAACTTCTCACTAAAATAATTGCTGTTGTCATTAAGGAGTACAGTAACAAATCTGAGAACTAAGAATTTATTAACAAGATTGATCTGGTCATATGTTCCATTCTTTCCTGTTAGATTGTAAATAGCCAGAGAAGAAACGGTACTAAATATTTACCTGTTAATTTGTTCAGCATTTATTATGTGGCAGGTATTCTGAGATCAGTGTTGGAAATCCATAGTTAATTAGAGATAAAGTCTTCTTTTTCATGGAGCTGATGGTCTAATAGGTTAATCAAATAGATAAAATAACACATTATAGTAAAGCATTGTCAGTACAACTGAGGAAGTATTTATTTGCAAGGCACAAATAATGTGAGAAGGGGAGAGATTAAATGCATATCTAAGGCAATCATGGAAGACTGCAGAGGAGGGTGGCATCTGAGCTTCTTCCTAATGAGAGTAAGAGTTCACCAGGGACAGGGCATTGTCAGCAGATTATAACCTCCAATAATAAAAGGTATTAATTTATGCCGAAGCACAAAGGCATGTAAGAGGTGTATGGGTAAAGAAGGAGTGGTGGTAGGAGATAAGGATCAGGATCTCCATGGAGACCAGGCCATTAGGCTAAGTAAACATGCTTAATGCTTAGGGCTGCTAGTGGAGCCATGTGTTTTAAATTAGAAGAAGGGTTGAGACAACCCTTAGAATAAAATCACTTTGGGGGTTAGTGTGAAGTCAGTGGATTGAAATGTTGGAATTGGAAAAGTAGTTAAAAAGCCATCGTGAATTAAGGCAGTTAGAGTATAGAGGCGAAGGTAGATTTGAAGGAAAATTTGAGTATTTAAAAATAGGACTAGTACACTTGTTAAATGTCTGCATGTATATTTCAGTGGAAGAGAAGTGTGGAAGACTGTGTGAAATGTGATTAACACAGGGACAGGGAACCATCCTGAAGAAGGTAATAGCTATAAAAAATAGTTCAGTCTACAGCTGAGGTTCTTTGTAATTCAGATACTGAGTCCTCTGAAAGTTGTAGATGTGGGAGTTTGCCCAAATCTGACAAGATGTGGTTGCTTGCATTTGCTGTAAAGCAGTCATGGTCTAGTGAGAGAGACAGGCATGTTAACAGTAGTAATTTTATAAATGTTGTATGTAGTATGTTTTTAAAGGCACTTTTTCCATATGTATACAGTATTCTATTTAATCTTTATTATCTTTAAAAGAAGTGCAATGATTACTCTATGTTTTAAATGAAGAAACCACTCCTGAGAGACTACTCATTGCTTCCAAAATCACATCAGAAATTAACTGACTTGAAACCAGGTTTTCTGATTTGGGGACCTTGATTTTTGTCTTAGTAAGCCACACCGTCTGTATAATGAAAGTCAAAATGAACTCAAGGTTTAGAGTTGCTTTAGTTGGTATGCTGTGTGTGTGTAGGGGGGGGGTGAGATTAAAATAATTTGTAACCATGACCATAGGAAATTGTCCTGTGTACTCTTTTAATCTTTACCTGTTGAATTTTTTTTATAGTTTTCTGAATTTCCAGATCCCATGTGGGGTTCAGATTATGTGCAGTTGTCCAGGACACCGCCTTCCTCTGAGCAGAAATGCAGCCCGGTGTCGTGGGAAGAGCTGAAGGCCATGGACTTACCCTCATTCGAACCTGCCTTCTTAGTCCTCTGTCGAGTCCTTCTGAACGTTATACATGAGTGTCTGAAATTGAGATTGGAACAGAGACCTGCTGGAGAACCATCTCTCTTGAGTATTAAGCAGGTTTGCTTCAAAGACTGTTTATAATATTTAGCAGTTATTATATTCTACAGGCTTATAATTTTTGAGGGTTGTTGCAAATAGTGGGAAATGAGTATAAAATGATTTTAAGCTGTACTTTTTAGGATAATTTAAAATGTTCTTTACGTGCCATCCTCACAGATAGGATTATGGTTGAAGTTTTCTACCATCCATTTCCTTGTTCTAAAAGGATATAAAAATATGGTGATGATATGTCCCTCTACGTTATTTATATCAGTCTTTGAAGACTGGAAATTTAAAATTATTCATATTAATAAAGGAGTTTAAGTTCCTTAAATTTCTTTTTTTGTTTTATTTAAGGTACATGTAAGTGGATAAATGTCTTTCGAGTTTGCAGAGGGGAGACATTTGGACTTAAGCAATGGTGTCCTTTAAACAGTATTGACAACTTCTGATTTACTAGTAGTTGTTTGTTTTGGATGGGATCTTATGGGAGTTTGATATTCCAGGGACAGGAGAAGAATGGCTAGAAGCAGTGGTATCTCGCAGAGTGAGTGCTGAAGAGGGACTATATTTATCCTTTGTGATGTTAACTTATTGACATCCACTGTACAAAAGAAAAAATTTCAGATCTTGTCCCCCAAAAAAGAAAGGCTGGTGTGTTTTTCATGGACTGTGCAGGTGTATCCCCCATAGCCTGCTTGGCATGAATGGCAGGACTGAACATAGGCGAGCGGTGGAGACTGAGGAGAGACGGGTGAATACAGGTCACACAGCAGCAAAACAGGATCCGTGTGTGTTTGCTCAGTAGGTACAGACTAGGTCACCATGGAGGTCAGTCGGAGATGGCCTCTGCCTCTCACTGCCTTCCGTTCAGTGTGCACCTAGCACTGACCACATAGGCTCTCTTCCTTCTCACCGTCTTGTTTCTGGTGAGAAAAGCCTTGCTTTTAACTTGTCCTCCATATCACAGTGGTTATCTATGAACTCATTTCCTCACAAAACAGATGCTTCAGAAGTACAACCTGGTAAAACAAGATGGATATTACTTTTTGCTGATGGGGCTATTTGGAGGATTAAATAGTAATATATATTAAAAACACTTCAAAAAATAGAAAAGAATACTTAGATTAATAAAGCATCGCTAGACTAAAAAGAGACTAGAACTCTTGATTAAAATGCACTCAAAGTTTAGTTATAAGTACATAAGTGACATCTTTAATACAGAAATTATATAATTTGAACAGAACACTTTTTACTGAGTTTATAGCCATTAGCTCTCTTATTGTGGATAATTACTTTTAAAACATTTATGGGAAAGACTTCTGTCTATAAAAGTAATCCATGTTTATTTTCAAAAATTAAAAAAGTACAGGAAATGATACAAACGAAAATAAAAATCACCTAATTATGCTGCCACTCAGATAACCACTATAACATATGGTATATTTCCATCCATTTGTTTTTCCTGCACCTACATACTGTTTTTCCTGCACATATATACATATATAAGTAAGTCTGCATGTATGTGTATGATTTTTTTCCCCCTTTAAATATTTTTCAAACACAATTTAAATGGCTGCAATAGTGTTCTACTGTCTAGGTACATCATAATTTATTCCCCATAGTCTTAAATAATTTTGTGATAAATATGTTTGTACATAAGGCCTGGTCTACATCTCTGATTGCTTCTTGGGTATAAGACATAACAGTGAGTGAGTGAGTCATACATTTTTAGATTCTAGAAAGTTTGTACCAGTTTACTTTCCCATTAGCAGCAGTGGAGGTTTGGCCAGTATATATGGAAACGAGAGTAACCGTGTGATCTCATACTACCACAGTCCCTGCTGACTCCACCTTGAAGGGGGTCATGTCCCAGCCTTTTGGTAATGGGAAGGGCTTTCCTGGTTGTCTCACTTCAGCCGCCTTCCCTTTTTGATATGTTGCTTACCAGGCCTGTATATTGTAAATTTTCCCATCAATTTGCTTAGGTTTTTCCTTGACTTCCATCTAATGTCATTAGATTAATCTTAGGTTTGTTTGCTTGTTTCTACTATTGTGAGAGTTTTTTGATGGTAGACTAGGCCACATCAGCATAAGTAAACTATGCTAAATTATTGCAAAGGCCATCCTGCTGTGATATTAAATCCTTTTGTTTTCACTATTTTGTTTTCTTTCTGAGTTTTTTGAGGATTTAAGTGGAGAGGTGTGAAACTGACCAATAATCTGGTCAGGATGTATAACTGATGGAGCCTGTGTCTGTTCTTTTGCAGCTGGTGAGAGAGTGTAAAGAGGTCCTGAAAGGTGGCCTTCTGATGAAACAGTACTACCTATACATGCTGCAGGAGGTTCTAGATGACTTGGAGAAGACTGACTGCAACATTGATGCTTTTGAAGAAGATCTGCATAAAATGCTGATGGTCAGGAACAGGGGGGAGTAATTCCTTATAAGTGTGTGTGTGTGTGTGTGTGTGTGTGTGTGTGTATGTGTTTGGTGATCTTGCACCTGAGTCTTTCCATCTGGTATTAGATTATACCTGTTCTTCCTAAATCCACATTCTAAAAATTCTCAATGGTTTTTAAGTTGGAATTTTTGACGAATGTTAACCTAGTTCGTTCGCTAATTGTAGGATAGTTTATCTTATAGTAGAATGGCCCCAGAAATGGAATCAAAATCTGATCCTATTTTATTGAACTGTCTGTCATCAGCCATTTTCATAATACCTGGAATGTGCTAGGGCCTTTGCAGGGCTCTGGGAATAGTGAGGCATGACAGGAAACTTGGAGTCTAGTAGGGACTGGGCTTGGTGGATACTTTTTTCCCTGAGTGCTAAGTGCTAGGGGAGAAGTGTGCTGAGCTGGGCACCTGAACAGGCCTGGCACGGCCAGGAGGTGCTTAGCACGAGGAAGCCGAATCATAAAGAGGAGTCAAGGGTTAGTCAAGGAAACTGGCACATTCGAGGCCTTGTAAAAAGTTTGATTTGGCAGGAGTAGACCTATTTTTATTTCTTCCTGAAAGGAGAGCCCTCCCCCCGCCCTTGTCTTACATGCATCGTGTTTGCCCTCTGCTTTCTAACCGCTGTACTATTGTGCATGTTCTTCTTTCCTGTTAATGTCCCTCCTTATCCGCCCATTTAAGACTCACTTTCTTTTTTTTGTTTTTCTCTAGAAAGCTTAATCTGACAGTTTTAACCTTTAGCCTACATTTATCTGTACTTTCTTTGAACTTTTTTAGCAGTTATAATTAGAACTAATAATTTAAGATTTAAACAGAGGCTCTGTTCTCAGGTTTCCCTAATTTACACTGAAAGCTTTATGAGCCAGGGGCTATAATTTGCATTATTTTTTTGTTGTCCATAACGTCTGGTAGTGTGTTAATGTATTTATTGTAAGTACATGTTAGTTCCCTTAGGGTATGTGCATAGATGACTACATAATGTGGCAGGTTAAGGAAATAATGTGGAAAGCTGCATGCTTGTGGGCATATTGTTTTGGGGTGCTTTCATTCTTACTTAACATTCACTGTGTCCTGCCTCAAGATGTGTACAGTACCTCCATATACCCGCCTCACTTTCTAGGCTAGAAGAAAAGGGGAAAAGAACCTTGCCAGCTAATTCCAAACTGTTCTGTGAGAACAGTACGAGCTTTCCTGGAAGCTGCACCTAGGAGATTTTCCTCCACCTTATTGACCAGACTTGTTGCCTGGCCTCATTAATGTTATGGAAACTGGGAATTCAAATATCGAGCTTTCCAGCCTCTGTAGTATTAATATTATTGAAGTAGAGAAGGAATAATGTGGCTTGGAATGGGACATACCATACCTGGCATATTATGAGAAATAATTTTAATGAGTTTGAAATTATTTTCTAATTGTTTGGGGAAAATACATAAAAGACCAGAGTGTGTAAATGGTTGCATTTTGAAATACCATATATTTGTTATGTCAAAAAAAGTCTTTATCATTGAAAAGTTATGGTAAAAAGCAATGAGCAAATCGTTTTTTTCTCTCTTTCTATGGATGATTAAACCAGAAGTTTAAAAAGACGAAATGTTCTGTCAGTCGGGAGGAGCAGGATAAGGCACATCAGGCAGGTGAACTGGCTTCCCGGACAGCCAGTTTCCGTGCCCTTGGTGTACCTGTGCAATCGTGGAAGCCTAGGTTAAGTGAATCACCAGCATTCCCAGCTGGTTAGTCTTAGAAATGCTTAGAGTTTACTTTTGGCTTTGCTGTCAATTATCTGCATGAGGCATAATCTCTAATCTCATAGATGAAAATACTAGAAATTATCACTGGTTTTAAATTTTTCCCTGGTATATGCTAGAAGGATCAGAGCAGGGGGCTTGTTCTGAGAACTGGGAAGCCCAAAAAAAATCGGTGTTTCTATTAGGAAGGAAGGAGAGACTGACTATTGGATAGGCAAACATACTGTGTTTATTTACCACAACATCATTCCCTTGAAACTCATCAAAAACAGCAAAGAAAAAAAATTCCATGTTCAGAAAAGGAGGAAATTGGCCATGGTATCAATTCCTTCTCCGTTTCCAAAAATACAAAGACTGTTAGAATTATTCGCCTTGAAATGTAGACTAAAATGAGGGTGAACACAAGCTCTAAATACTTTCCACCTTAGACCTGGAGAGCCCATCCAGGGGTTAATTAGAACCGTGATACGAATAGCCATGAGAGAAGCAGAGCATGTCCCTGTAGAGATGCTGTTGTTCACTGATGGTCTGGACGACAGAAGGAGCATCAGTAGAGACCCTACTGCCTGCAGCTTAACCTGTCAGCCGAATGGGAGCTCTGTTAGAACGGGGAGGGAAAGCAGTGATTAGCAAGATATGATGCAGGAAGTCTGTGACTTAGAGGGCTTTACTCTGTGTTATGTTATCCATTGTACTTGAGAAACTGAGGTGCTTAGATATACAGGACAAAAGAAATAAAGGAAATAACTTGGAGAGTGTTTGAGGTATCAAACCTAAACTAAAACTGTGAATTGGCTCATTTCCCTGGTCCTTGGCCTCAAAAATAACCCAAACAATACACATACTAATATGTAAGGTAGGGATATGTGATAGGCTTAAGGAAACCACCTTAAAAAGAATTTAAAAAGAATGAAAATGTGAAAATGATGACAAGATGTGATAGTTGTAGAAGACACACAAGAGAGAGCCTGTGTATGCACAATTAGTGTTTCTGCAGAAGAATAAAGAGCAAAGGAGTAGAAAAGATTTAATTTTTCATTCTACAGATTAATTATCGGGTATCTGCTGTGTGCCAGGCAGGCATCATGCAGGGTCTAAGGGTGTAATCATGAGCATAAACTCCTCTTGGAATTCAAGAATGGTAGGGAAATGGCAGATGTGTAGTCATGCAAACATAAAATTGCAACTGAAAAATGCCACAAGGGAAAGGCAGAGGTCTTTTGTGGACTCTAATGGTAAGATTTGAGTTTGTGTAGATGTTCAAGAAGGCTTCTCTGAGGAAGGGACACTGGAGGTTATCTATATTACAATCCAACTATGCAAAACTTGGACAAAAGTTGTACTTTGTATATTGTAATCTATGTAATAATAGATTATTTTAAAAAGCATATAAACTAGAAGGAAACATACTAAATTCATGATAATTGTCTCTGGGGAAGGACGAAAGAGATAAAGAGAGAAACAGAAATTAACTTTCTGGTATCTTATTTCTTATTGAAAAATCTAAAGCAAATGTGACAAAATCTTAACATTTGTTCATTCTGGGTGATACTTGTTAGAATATTTTTTAACCTCTTTGCTTTTTAATTAAAAAGATTGAAATAAATACTTTTTTGACAGCAGGCAGCAGAGAGAAACCCTCTGTTGGGAAGGAGCATGGCAGGAAGAAAGGTTCCCAGGAAAGCCCTGTGAAGGGGTGACTCTGGCTGCAGTTTGGAGAACAGGCTGGAGGAAAGCAGAGCAGATGTGAGAAGGCCAGTTCAAGGCTCTTGCTGTAGTACGTATGTTTGTCCTTAGATTAGAGTGGTCTCACATTCAGAAAGAATTGTAAGGATTCAGAAGAAATTTAGGAAGTGAAATTGGCAGGACTCAGTGATGGACTGGAAATGAGGGAGGTAGGTACTGAGAGTGAGTGCTGGGTATCCAGCTCGTGCAGCTGGGCAAATAGTGAAGGTGACAAGTCCAGTGAGGGGCTTTTAAATTGGGCTGAGACCATTTGAAAGTCTTTGAGACTGACTCTGTTAAGGGAAAGAGATGGAAGAGAGAGAGAGAGAGAGTGTGTGTGTGTGTGTGTGTGTGTGAGAGAGAGAGAGAGAAGGGTACAGTTCCTCCGGGGTCTCAAACTCAAAACACACATACTGAGGTTAGGAGGAACAGTGGCCCCTCTACTGTAAAGAAAGAAAGGAGGAGAGTATATAACAGTGTGTAGGTTTGCATTTTTGGTATCAGGAAGGTGAGAGAGTTTATATCAAATGACTTCTATTTTTTGTAAAGAGACATTGAGATCATCTGAGAATGGGTGAGGGTGGATTGAGAAAATGGGGAAGTTTCAAACTAGTGGTTGTAGAGAAGGAAAATGAGTTGAGTAGAGATATAAATACAATTACCAGAAATGTATGCCATGTGATTGGTGACAGGATTGTGTAGAGCAGTGATTCCTCCCATCAGGTGACTTTCTGATGGCCCTAGCTTTCTCAGTATGGGCTTGAGGAACGGGGTAGTTGGGCTCCAGCTGGCTTTAGGGTCTTGATAGACAGGTGAGATGAAAAGGCAATGAGTGGCCACAGGGACTTCAGCATACTGACTGGAGTGCTGTTGAAAGGACAAGCCCAGGGATCCGAACTGAATCAGGAGTCAAGTGAACAAAGGAAGGGGGCCATGAGTTGGAGAACATAGAGGAATTAGATTAGGAGTTAGCGAGCGTTTTGGATGAGGTGAAGGGAACGATTGTGGGGGTAGTGGTTGAACAAATTATCTGGAAGGAGTGGAGGAGGCTTTAGCATCAGGGTATTTGCATTGGTGATTCGGGGGTTGGAGCAGTTCTGGCAATGGCAGGGTCCAGGATGGAGCCCTGTAAGGAAGTGAGAATGGGGCAGTCAGGGGACTGAGCAGCAGTGGTGGTGGGTGGGCCATGCACATGGTTCTAAGTCACATGGCACAATGGCTAAGCCTGAGCTGGAGGGAGGGCCATCAGTCCAAGGCCAGCACTTGAAGGTGAGGTAGGTGACAATATGAAGTAGATGACAGTATGAAGTAGATGACAGTGTGAAGAGGGGTTGATGGTATGGTTGATGACGTGAATCTTAAAGGGCCGGGGCTTTTTGTTTTGATTTTTAAATAAGAATGCGTAAAGTGGTGGCTTAAAAGGAGCAGTGGGAAACAAGAGGGTGCTGGCCCTTTGCAACCCCAGAGCATGCAGAAAGATAAATAGTTGCCCCTTGAGACGGTCTTGAAGGAGAAGTGCTGGCCTGGGGAGAGCCAGCTTTCAAGGGGCCAAGGAGATGGGGGCCCTCCGAGAAGGGGGCATGCCGCTCTGGGCCTGCTGTGGGAAAGACTTGTTTCGCTTGGGGAGGATGATGGTAGACCCGTGAATGGCGGGTTGCACGTGTGCAGCTCTCGTCTAATGGACCCAGCACTGCAGGGCCATGGTGCGCGGCCTGGAGGGTGGGGGACTCGGATGCAGTCAAAGATACAACAGAAGAAATTTTTCTAGAAATAAAATACTTGAAATTTGCCTATGGAAAGTTGTCATGGGATCTCAGAAAAAAAAAAAAATCACCTAAGATGTAGCCTGGTGAAAAAATTGAAATCGAAGGATAGAGAAAGACTCCTATAAACATCTGAGTGTAGTACCCTAAGCATAGGCACCTTCAGGATGTGGGAGAGTGGGTGGTCAGGTTGGCATCGATTTCTTCACACTAACATCACGCTCGGTGGTATGTGTGACTCAAGAGTTTTCTACCCAGTTGAGTTGTCCTTTAAGTAAGAGAGTCCATAGACGGTGATGTTTTATAATACAGCCATTGTAAACCTGTTGAGAAAAACTGATAGTGAAACCCTCCTAACCAACAGATAACTCAGAGTAAGAATTTAGGAAGGGAAAGCTGTTGTGATAGTACTTGTGGTGGGCATAAACCCCACTTCAGAACAACTGGGTATTTTGGTTATAGATAATAATTTGTGTGTTATGAACCTTGAAGAAATTATATCACAAAATTCTGGATCAGGAAAGGGTGGTGGGAAGAAGTGCGTTAATTTCCTCCTCCTCAGCATGTGAGATACCATCTCAAACTAAACTAAATAATTAAGTAAGGATCCTGACCTCTCAAAGGAATGATGTTCATAACATATTCATAATGCAAATTTCTAGGTACTAGGGTTTCAATTTTTTCTCTTCTGTTGTACTTTTCTATACACTGTACATTTTAGTTATTTTCTTAGGAATTTGAAGGGATTGTGAATAGTGTTAAATTGCTGAGTAGTCAAGTTTTGTAATTTTTTCAGAGATCCTCATTTAGACATTTGCTAACAATAGTGAAGAATCCTTCTCTTGGTGTTGTGTGCTTTTAACTCTCTCTCTTCCGTCTTGCCCTTCTGATTTATAGCTTTCATTTTAATAGGTGAAAGTTGTGAGTTGCTGAATTCTACTCTCAAATATCTCCCTTTGCATTTTTGTATTTGAAGGTATATTTTGATTACATGAGAAGCTGGATCCAAATGCTACAGCAATTACCTCAAGCATCCCATAGTTTAAAAAATCTGTTAGAAGAAGAATGGAATTTCACCAAAGAAATAACTCACTACATACGGGGAGGAGAAGCACAGGCCGGAAAGCTCTTCTGGTAGGAATCCTTGTGCCTGGGTCTGGCTTCCTTCCTTCCTCACTCTCACTCCCAGTTTCCTTGTGGATTCTCTTCCACATGTTGGAATGTTTAGTTACTTGGAAATTATAACTCTTTACATCTCGTATGGGCCCCTGGAGGACTTTTGGCACTACCTGGAGACCCTTGATTGTTGTGGCTGAGAGATGCTGAGCATCTAGTGGGTTGAGGGTGGGGTGCTGCTGAGTACCCCACCATGTGCAGGGCAGCCCCATAACAGAATTTTCCACTCAAAGTGTTGATTTTGACCTTGAGAAAGCCTGCTTTAGAATAAACCTTCCCATTTGTTTTTCATTTGTTTGTTTTTAATATGGAGGAGAATCTAAGTTCTTTAAGAGTAGAATATACCTGTGTGCAACAGGTTTGGTGGGGACACTCAGCACTTATGAAGTACATGATTTTACTGTCACTATTTGGGGATTATCGTGGGGAGGAGAGTACGACCACTGGTCTGTCTGTTCTAGGAAATGAATGTCTTTTCCTGAATGCAGGCCCCTGACTGTTGAGCACAGGGTGTATTTCCGTGGTCTTTCCTGGTGGCCACTGTACCTTGGCATTGCTTCCATTCTACGAGGGATAGTGTGGTCCTGTGCTCCAGGTTCTGCTGCTGTCCGTCAGTGCTACCTGTTCCCACCTGTCTCTCAGCCACTTTATCTCTTCCTTCGTCTTTTTATGTGGTCTTTCATACCCAGCCCAGATGTTCTTGCCTTTTGTGTGCGTGCTGTGGGACTTCAGCAACTCACCCATCTGTGTCTCATACCCCTGTATCCACTTCTCTGACCCAGTTTCCAATTCTTTTTACATCCTCTCTTTTTGTTCGGGTGAGCAGTGAACTTGCTCTTGTCTCATGACTCTCCCAGGCCTTCACGCTGTGACCCGCAGGCTGACTGTCCTTTTGAAAAATAACACTTTAAAAATGCATTCATTGCCATTTTTAACATGTCTCTCCTTTTCATTTTCATTACTTCTGCTTTGCCTACAATTCATTCTATTTACACTTTCTGTTTCCAGCCTGTTGAGCTTTGTTGAAGAACACTTTTTAAAGGTTGCTGTTGAGTTTCACTACAAACTCATGTCAGTAATTTTACTGTACCCTTACTTGCTTCCATCAATCTCTGCATTTTTGTCTTTTGCTCGTCCTCCAAGTTCCCTAGCGCGCAGTCCCTGGCCTTGGCCTTCGTGATCCTCATTCCGAGAAGCTCCCAGGGCTTTTTCACTGCACTTTGCGGACTGCTCACTTCTAGTTCTGGATGCCGTTGCATTTTATCTGTTGTGTTAGAACAGTAGCTTCTGCTTTGTATATTGTTTCTCATAGTTCAATCAACGCTGAAATCAACCCTGACTTCTTTCTTTGTCACACACACTACTCAAATCCTTTCGGCGGTCCCTTCAGGGTACATCCAGAATCTGCCCTGTGCCCGCCGAGCACGGCACGCTACCACTCTTCCGAGGGTGTCTGTGCTCATGCATATCATCACCGTGGCGCTCTGAGCAGTTTCCCTGCTTCTGCCCAGAATCTCCTGTAGTTTATTCTCAGCATCGTAGCCAGAGTGATCTTTTAAAAATGTATGTCAGACCATTTTCTCCTCTCAATACTCCAGCTGCTCCCGGTGTTACTCAGTATAAAGTGAGATTGCCTAAACGGTGGCCGGTAAGGCCTGGCACGTCTGGCTTCTCATTAAGTCTCTGTTCTCCTGCCAGACTCTACTGTGCTCGCTCCACAGCCACAGCGGTTTCCTTACTGTTTCTCGTGGGCTGGGCACGTTCTCGCTGTAAGCCCTCTGCACGTACAGGTCCCTCTTCGTGGCCTGCTCGTCCCTAGTTATTTTCATGATTCATTTCCCCTCTTTCTTCAGGTCTTTGTCCAAATGTTACCTTCTCAGTATATTTAAAGTTGAAATTCCTACCCGCAAGTACTCTTGAGTTTTTTCCCCCTGTTTTTTCTCTCTATAGCACTTGCTGATATCTGAAGTAAAATATATTTTCCTTTTTTGTTGTATTTATTGTTTTTCTCCATTCACTAGAGGGTTTTTGTCTCTTTTGTTCACTGCTGCTTAGTACATTATGGGTAGCCAGTATTTGTTGAATAAGTCCATCCTGGATATCCTTGTATAGTCTTCTTCTTAAAAGTGTGTTTCTAATCAGGTCCCTTTCCCGCTCAGATATCACACAAATTAGCAGGCCTTCCCTAGCATGGCTCCAGTTTACTCTTCCTGCCTTACCTCACCTCCCCTTTGTGGCATAAATAGCCTCTACTCCGTTTAGATTGGACAGGTTCTTTTTTCACATACATGCCACTTGCTTGACGCATCTTTATTCCTTTTAATTGTATTTATTGTTCTTCCTGGACTTTCTTTCCCCCTCCTTCATTTTATTCCCAACAGATCCCCTCTTCTCCCTATTGTTCTATCTGTTAAAATTCTGCGTTTGCCTACAGGCCCATTACAGGGCTTTCTGGCCACAAGCCTGTGCCTTCAGCCGGGTTTGATCTTTCTCCTCGGACAACAACCCTAGCACTTTCCTTCTACCACCTCTGATCCTGGTTATGTATTAATACTTACCTGCCCTTTTACTAGATCATAGGTCTTTTCCCTGCACATCATGGAGGTGAATAAACTGTTATTGGATTTTTACTACACTCATTTAGATTTATTTTATACACCTGGGTGTACATTTTAGCACTAGTATTTAGAATTATGTATTCAGTGAGAAGGATCAGCTACATGGTGTTTCTTGTTTACTGACTATAAAAAGCTAATGTGAGGGAAATTTTTTAAAATAGTTGTTTTTAAGAAATTCTGTTTTTTTCCTATCCTGTCATTTATTTCATTTAAGGCCATTTTATACCATTTTGAACATTTAATATTGAAATAACATTTGTATGATAATCCTGTAGCTACTGTGAATACAATTTAAGATTTTAATGAAATATGTGGTAATAGAACAAAGTTACATACCTGCCATAATCCAAATGTCTCCTTTTTCACATTAATCATGATTTTATATTAGAAAAGAAAATTCTCATTGATTTTTAAACTATTGAAGCAGTAGCTGAGCTTTTCAGTTCCTCATGGAAGAATTAGGATATGAGTGAGGACAATTTTTCTTCTCTGTTTTATTTTTGTTATTTTTGTTCCCTTAGTGACATTGCAGGAATGCTGCTGAAATCTACAGGAAGTTTTCTAGAATTTGGCTTACAGGAGAGCTGTGCTGAATTTTGGACCAGTGCTGATGATAGCAGTGCTTCAGATGAAATAAGGTTGGAGTTGTACTTTCTTTCCTCTTCCATTTCTTATCTCATGTAGTGTTACCCTTGGTGATGAGCCTCGAATAACAATATTTTGGGGGGAACCAGTTAAATATTTACCAGACTTTGTTCAAACCTAATTGTGTAGGACTGGAAGAGTTTGGGCAGTAGACCTAAAAGGATTTATTTATTACTGTCTTGTCTTTTCATATGACCTCTTAGTTACGGTTTTATGTGAAATTATTTTTGAAAGTGAACTTAGAATTTATTAAGCATAATAAAAATAGTGCCTTTAGAGAAAGAGATAAAATTGACTAAAAATGAATAGAATTTTGTTCATCTACATTTTCTGGGATGTCTTTAAGATTGTTTCTATCCTTTAAAACTGGTGTAGTGGTCCATTAATATATTTGAATGATATGTGATACATTTATATTTTTGTTTTTATACTTAGCTTATTCCTTCTATTGAACTTTATGAACCATGGCTTGCTTATCTGTTAATGTCCTCCACTTCTGTATACATAATATTTATGTTGAAATTGCTATTTTTTTGTGGCATATGTATCAGCCATGTAGCCACTCATGGCTATATAACCAGCAATGTCTTATGATTCAACCTTAGTAAATGCTCAAGTAGAACTGACTTCTCCAGAGTTAAAATATTTTCTCACCATCCAAGGTTTGATGAAAAATACATTTGTTTTTATGCCAGGGTTAAAGAAAAATCCGTACATAGATTCTTACCTGGGAAAATAGTGAATAACTGAGAATTTGAATGAATCAGTTTGTAGGTCTTGCAGTTTTAAGAGCTAGCATGGTGGTTTTAAAATACAAATGAGAATGCAAGAATTAAGATAATGAACTAGAGAATGGTTCTTATGATGCTCTAATTGTTTACTCAGGATGGGTCAAAAGGGGGGTTTTTTCACAGCAGATGCTGGAGCCAATAGTCCTGGTGAGAGAGAGTTGACTGTACACACCTTTTCCCAAGTCGTTGTTCTGTGATGTCATACTGCTACCTTGAAATCAGTTGTGATGGGAGTATTTATACCAGAGAAATTGGCATGTACCACATAAGACAATATTTTGGGGGGAACCAGTAAATATTTACCAGACTGCACTATATGCATTTGTTTTAAATTAGATTATGAGCTGGAGGTCAAGAACTTACCTCAAACTCCAAGAAATTATTGTAATGAAATCTTTAGAAAATTGAGCTTCCTTTTATTTGAAGGTTATTAAATGTGCCCTACTTACATTTAAAGGATACAAGTATTTTCTGCAAAATTCTCAGGAGCAAGCTTCCGAATATTTTGAATACATGCCTAATAATTGCTTGTTAGCAAAAAATCTGCAGTCTGTGTTTATAACTGTGATTTGGAATTTGCTTCATCTTTATTGTTAAATGCCTCTTGTACCCCTGGGTATTCCCTAATGTGTTCTAACTAGACTTCAATCCTCTTGGCAGGAGATCTGTTATAGAGATCAGCCGAGCACTGAAGGAGCTTTTTCATGAAGCCAGAGAAAGAGCCTCGAAAGCACTAGGATTTGCTAAAATGTTGAGAAAGGTGAGTTTACAACGCTGATTAATTATTATCTTTTCTTATTTTTCTTTTATCTTATTTTTTAAGAAAGCTAACCCTAAAGAAGTTTATTTGTAACTGTGATCCTAGGACCTGGAAATAGCAGCAGAATTCATACTTTCAGCCCCAGTTAGAGATCTCCTGGAAGTTCTGAAATCAAAACAGTATGTTAAGGTAAGTATTTTAGGTGGTATAACTGAAATATTTTGCCTTTCCTACTTTATTCTAAAACAGGCAAAGTTTTTCTTAAATGTCCAGATAGTAAATATTTTAAGCTTTAGAGACTATACATTTACCCCAGCTGTAATATTGTCATATGATTCCCAGTGAAATAATTGGAAGAATGAACTTTTTCATACTTATTAACTTGGCTTAAGAATGCAGACAAGTAATCAAATATTTACTTATACTGTTTAATTTATTAATTTAGCTACACATATATATTTAACATAATGTATACAAAAAGATAATATTGATTTTAGATAATGGTTTTGTTTCATACCCTCATACTTCCGGAGGCAATTCGGAGGTTTTATAATGAATCTTTGACGTCAGTCTCTAGTTCATCACTAGAGCCACTTTTTGAGCAACCATCATCTTTACTCCCTTTTGAAGTTTGAGATTTTGGCGCCTTTAGCATCTGTGTATGAGGTCATCACTGGAAATTTTGTTCCAAGGCCACAGTTTTACCCCACTCACATACCTAGGGTGAGAGATGCATGACCTGCACAATATCATCGTGTGTACTGCTTGTTAACACGATTTTTAAGAAAGTCTTTATGATCACCCCCACCCCGCCCCAGAATAACTAGTGAATCTGTGTTAACATTTTTTGCCTTTTTCCAAGTCGGGTGACTTTCTATAAGCATTACAAACTAGCATTGATTGAGGTTATTTCAGACTAACTTTCCTCCCTCAGAGAGTGTTTTCTTTGTTGTTGAGAATTAAAGGGCTACAGGGATGCCCTGTAACGGGAGAGACTCCATAAGGGCCTCTCTGTCACTCGGTCACACTGAACTGAGCTGCTTGCAGTTCTCCTCACGGCTCTGGCTCATGCCTTTCCCACATCTCTTCCCTCAAACCCGCTTGTCTTTTTGTGGTTTGTTTTTTTAAATAACGTATTTCTCTAATGGGCACTGTTCCTTAATTTAAGATTTTGGGTTTTGTCTTTTCTAGGTACAAATTCCTGGGTTGGAAAACTTGCAGATGTTTGTTCCAGACACTCTTGCTGAGGAGAAGAATATTATTTTGCAGTTACTCAGTGCAGCTGCAGGAAAGGACTGTTCAAAAGAGTCAGACGACGTGTTCATCGATGCGTACCTACTTCTAACCAAGCAGAGTGATCGAGCCCGTGATTCAGAGGATAGCTGGGCCACGTGGGAAGCACAGCCTGTCAAAATTGTGCCTCAGGTGGAGACTGTTGACACCCTGAGAAACATGCAGGTACGTCCACTCCTGTTCCCACCCCAGCTTTCCCCACCCCAACCTTTCAGCTGTATCACTTACTTAAAATACTTTTAGGAAAAATGGATTGCTAGCAGCTCATGAATGATTGATTAACTACCCAAGTAATCTCAAGTATATACTTACTCAAAATGTGCCTCAGTGTTTTAATAGGTAATTTTGCAGCATAATTTGTACCAAAGTGATCCATCAAATTCTGTTAAGTATATTAAATTATACTGGAATATTTGAAATCATCTCTTTTATTTATACCTTTCCTTAGCTCAGTCATGTAGTTAGCTCTGTAGAGCTGTGATCCAAAAGAATTTATGTAACTTGTTAATTAAAACTGTGAAAAGCCTCCTCATGTTGCTTGTGTTCAGCTTTGGGGCAGTGATGGTGAACGTGCCCATGTATCTTGTGAGAGCGCTGGCCTGCTGTCTCTCTCCACCCCGACAAATCTGCTCTTATATTCCCTGTCTCAGTGAATCGTGCTGTGTCCACACACTTGTTTAAACCAGAAATGTGATGGTTAATACCTGTTCAACCTCCCACTCTTCCAGTTAACCATGAGCCCTGGCAGGCCAGAAGCATTTCCAGTAAATGACTCTTTCCCTGCATCCCCAGAGCGCTGCCACCGTTGGAACTTCACCATCCCTTCCTGAACTATTGCAGTTTCTTCCAGTTTCACTGCTTCGTGCCTCACCTTCCCTCCCTCCAATTCTAGATGTGTTTTTGTAACATATACATCTGACATCATCACAGATCTTCTCAGAATTCTGCACTGACACTCTATCTCTTAAAGAATAAAAGTAACAAGTCTTGATTTCTTAATGTTTCCTACAAAGGCCTTCATGTGGTTCTCTTATTCCTGGCTTTTCCTTCTTCACTTGCTGCTCCAACATACCCACATACATACCAACACACACCCACATACACCACTGTCTCACACCCGCACACACTGCACCACCAGCATTGCACTACTTGGAGTTCTAGGATCTTTCAAAGATGTCATTCCCACACTGTCCTGTGGGACTCTTCCCCACTGTGCCGAAGATGCTAGAGGTCAGTGCCCACTGCACTTGTTGCCCTGTGGGAGTTGCTTTGCTTGAAAATGACTTTCTGACCAGATGGGTGTTGGGCTGGAATGGGAAAACAGTAACTGGGTCTGTTTTTATGTCCTGTACTTGATTTTTCTCCCAGGTGGATAATCTTTTACTGGTTGTCATGCAGTCTGCCCATCTCACCATTCAGAGAAAAGCTTTCCAGCAGTCCATTGAGGGGCTTATGACTCTGTGCCAAGAGCAGACGTCCAGTCAGCCAGTCATTGCCAAAGCTTTGCAGCAGCTAAAGGTATTGCTCTGTTCCCTCTGCCTTAGCGAATCCGTTCCCTTGGGATTAATGCTGTGGAAGCATCAGGGTGTCGTGATGCATGTAATGTAGTGTCTTTCACAGAACTTGAGCTCTTAAATTACTCTCCCCATGCTCCTTCTCCCCAATGCAAGTTTTTTCATGTCTAAACTAAAAATTCCTGGATCTTTCTTTGAACTGTAGAAATTTAGATTTGGAGAAGTTAGAAAATTGAGCAGTTATGTGACTTCATAATGGTCACATGGCTGGTTAATAGCAACCCTGAGACTGGAATTTAGATCTCTTCATTTCCAGTGTAAATTTCTTTCTCCTTTAGCAGTTGCCAGAGGTATGTCATATTAGTAATGTGTAATCTGAAAGAAGATTTATTATTTTAACAATTCAGCCTTATTATCTATACTGGGGAAAAACCAGTTGTAGGCAGGCACAAAGGCTTTTCAAAGTTTTTTTTTTTTTTCTTTTTTCTTTTTTTTATTTATTTTTCCCCAAATTCTGTGGGTACAAATATTGTTAGGGTTACATATCTTGCCCCTGCCCCCCTCTCCACCCCGCTCTGCCAGAGCTTCAAGCGTGTCCAGTCTTCAAGTGGTGCGCCCTGCACCCACCATGAAAGTGCGTACCCTTCCCCTTCTCCCCCCTTCCACCTGTTCACCTCCCATTAACAAAAATTTTTTTTTTTTAGACATTTTGGTTACAGTGTGTTTCTTTGCCTCTCCCTAAAAAGGGATAGAGGTAATCCTTTCCCCCCTACAATGCTTATCACATCCTTAAGATGTGGGTCTCCCCCCCTCAGATTCCTGTTGAACACTACAATTATTTGAACACCATAGTTTTAGGCTGTCAGTACCAATTTGATGGTGAGTAGATGTATAGCCCATTTTCCAGGTTTTGTGTCGTCTCGCTTTGTATTACAGGCTTAAGCTCAATCCGCAATAGCATAAACGGTGCTAGTTCACTATCGTTTCTTAGGATTGAGTAATATTCCATTGTGAGTATATACCACATTTTAGTTATCCATTCATGAATTGACAGGTGCTTGGGTAGTTTCCATGTCTGTGCAATAGTGAATTGTGCTGCTATAAACATTCAGGTGCAGATGTCTTTATAATAGAGTGACTTATGTTCTTTTGGATAGATGCCCAACAATGCTATTGCTGGGTCAAATGGTATTTCATTTTCTAGTTGTTTGAGGAACCTCCATATTCATTTCCACAAAGGTTGCACTAATTTGCAGTCCCACCAGCAGTGTAAGAGTGTTCCTGTCTCTCCGCATCCTCGCCAGCATTTGTTGTTTTGGGATTTCTTGAAACAGGCCATTGTCACTGGGGTTAGGTGGTATCTCATTGTGGCTTTGATTTGCATTTCTCTAATGATGAGAGATGTTGAACATTTTTTTATATGTTTGCATGCCATTATTCTGTCTTCTTTGGAGAAGTTTCTGTTCATTTCCATTGCCCATTTCTTGATGGGGTTGTTTGATTTTTTGTTTATTCTTTTAAGTTCTAGATAGATTCTTGTTATTAGACCTTTATCGGAAGTGTAGAGAGCAAATATTTTCTCCCATTCTGTGGGTTGTCTATTTGCTCTAATGATCATTTCCTTGGCAGTGCAGAAACTTTTTAATTTGATCAGATCCCATTTGTTTATTTTAGCTGTGGGGGTGATTGCCTTGGGGGTCTTCCTCATAAATTCTTTGCCTAGACCAATATCTGATAGGGTTTTCCCAACATCTTCTTCTAGAATTCTTAAAGTTTCGTGTCTTAGGTTTAGGTCTGTTATCCATCTTGAGTGAATTTTTGTGAGGGGTGAGAGGTTGGGGTCCTGATATGCTCTTCTGCATATTGCTAACCAGTTTTCCCAGCACCATTTATTGAAGAGAGAATCTTTTCCCCATAGTATATTTTTGTCTGCTTTATCAAAGATTAGGTTACCATATACAGATGGTTTGATCTCTGGAATCTCAGATCTATTCCAGATATCTATGTTTCTGTTCTTGTGCCAGTACCAGGCAGATTTTACTATTATTGCCTTATAGTACAGCTTAAAGTCAAGAAGACTGATCCCTCCCAGTTTGTTTTTCTTACTTAAGATTGCTTTGGCTATGCGTGGTTTTCTCTGGTTCCATAAAGCGAAGGATTATTTTTTCTAGATCTGTAAAGAATGCTGGTGGTATTTTGATGGGAATTGCATTGATTCTGTAGATCACCTTAGGTAATATTGACATTTTAACAATATTGATTCTTCCTAGCCATGAGCATGGTAGATTTTTCCATATGTTTTTTAGTCATCTGCAATTTCTTTTTTTAGTGTTTCATAGTTCTCCTTACATAAATCTTTCGTATCTCTCATTAGATATACTCCTAGATGTTTAATTTTCTTTGGAGCTATGGTAAAGGGTATTGCGTTTTTGATTTGAGTTTCTGCTTGATGGTTTTTGGCATATATGAATGCTTCTGATTTGTGGATATTGATTTTATACCCTGAAACTTTACCGAATTCATTTATCAGATCTAGGAGTTTCTTGGATGAGTCCATGGGGTTTTCTAGATATAATATCATATCATCAGCAAAGAGTGAGAGTTTGATCTCTTCTGACCCATCTTGGATGCCCTTAATACTCCTCTCATGCCTGATTGCTATAGCTAAGACTTCGAGTACTATGTTGAATAGGAGGGGAGAAAGTGGGCATCCTTATCTAGTTCCGGTTCGAAGCGGGAATGATTTCAATTTTTCCCCATTTAGAATGATGTTAGCCATTGGTTTGTCATAGATGGATTTGATAAATTTAAGGTATGGGTCGTCTATGCCTATTTTGTTAAGAGTTTTTATCATAAAGGTATGTTGGACTTTATCAAATGCTTTTTCTGCATCTATTGACAGAATCATATGGTCTTTGTTCTTGGCTTTATTTATAAAGTGGATTGTATTTATAGACTTGCGTATGTTGAACCAGCCTTGCATAAAGGCTTTTCAAAGTTTGTGACAAGTCAGAGCCCTGCCTGCCTTCCCCATTATTTTCTGTTTTCACTACTTTCTGTTTTGTTTGCCATTTATCAGTCTCGATCTCATCTACACTTTTCCACAGGCCATAAATTATGTCTTCTCAGTCACAAAAACAGCACTTTCTGAAATTATAAGTCATTTGATAAACGTTTGTTTTTCTTTTTCATTCTGATTTGTCTCCACTTATCTATAAACATTTATTACCTAATTTTTGTCTTATCTTGCTTATAGATTGTAATCCTACCCTATTACCAGGGCAGGGGACTTTTTCCTTTTAGCTTGAGCCAGTGAACTCTGGAGAGTGCAAGATTATGTAAAATATTGACTATTCTTGAGGTTATGGAATGTATAGCCCTAACTCCCAGAATTGTCACACTGAAGTACAGAGGACAGAGAAATTAGAGCCTCCTGATAGCCTGTGAGATTGTACCGTAGTAACATTTCAGTTTGGGAGGGTCAAAAGATGCATGTTGGGAAGGAACTGACAAAAGGAACTTTTGGGCGTTGATGTCCATGGATCCAGAGTATGGGTGTGCTCACTGAATATCACATAGTCTAATTTGGCTGGGTCTTGATATATACAATGGAAAGCAGTAAGAGATAAAACTGGTAAAATAAGGTGGGCAAAAATCAGATTGTTGAGAGATCTCAGGTTTTATTTTTTAAGCCTCAGGGAGCTGAAGATTTTGGAAGAATGTTTTATAACAATATGTAGAGTATTGCTTGATGGAGACTGTGTGTGCACACGTGTGATTCAGGGCTGTGGAAAGGGAAGACTGATTTCGAGCTACTGTGGTGTTCTTGAGAGAGGTAACAAAAGCTAGGGCTGAGGCAGGGCTTCTCAGCCTCCGTGCTGTGGACGTTTGGGCCAGTAATTCTTTGTTGTGGTTCTGTCCTGTGCATCAGGTGATGTTTAGCGGCATCTCTGGCCTCTACCTGGCACCAGATGCCATTAGAGTCTACCTTTCTTCCAAGTTTTGACAATCAAAAATATCTCGAGACTAGGTCTCCAGACATTGAAGGGGGCAAAATCAGTTGAGAACCCCTGGGTGAGAGAGTATCCACAGAATAAGGAGGACAGTGTGATTTGATGACATTGTGGAGGCCATTTAGAAACATGGGCTTTTTCACTCTCTGAGATTGACACCATACTTACGCTTGAGCTACCATCTGGAGAAGAAAAGCAACAGGTGGTTAACACGCAAAAATATTGAAGACATAAGCATCTATTCCAAGACCAGATTAGAATTAGACATTATCATTTCATTCAAATGGATTTGATCTCTTGTATTTCATAAGATGTTAAAGAATGTCTAATACAAATCAAAATGAAAATAATATCATTTCCTCTATATTCGGTCATTCTTTTTGATAACTAAATGTGGCTGAAATGTATTACAATGGTAAATGTCTTTAAAATGCAATAAGTATTGTGTGATTTGCTTCATTTTGGATTAATCATGGTTTGGCACTCTTTAGAATGATGCATTAGAGCTATGCAACAGAATAAGCAATGCCATTGACCGAGTGGACCACATGTTCACATCAGAATTTGATGCCGAAGTTGATGAATCTGAATCTGTCACATTGCAGCAGTACTATCGAGAAGCAATGATTCAGGCATACAATTTTGGGTTCGAGGTAAGTTCAAAATAAGAGGAAACATGGTACAGTTTAGTAATAGCTTGGTAACTTACCTACAGAAAGTATTATGAATCTTTTATAGTAAATCTGATTGATATTTATTGTAATCACAGCTTAGTCAAGAATGTCATCTTACACTGCTGCTGAATATCAGAGTGTTACTTTACTTTTAAACGGTCATATAGTTGCCCATGTTTTATTTTGTGCTAACAGTTACCTACTTACATCTTAAAACTTTAAGAGATATTTAATATCCTAAAAGTACATTCTTAATTTAAACTTAGGAGTAGAACATTTATGAAATTGCATTTGGGGACACTGTACTTTATATAAATTGTTCGTACTGTTGAAAATGTATTAATATAAATCTTAATATTTACTTTTAATTGTGCTTCACTTTTTGTTCTTAGAAAATGACATTTTAGACATGCATTATAGTGTGTGGGTATTACTGTAATGGTTGTTTTCTTTTTAATTTTGATATACATGAAATCTTCTTACAGTATCATAAAGAAGTTGTTCGTTTGATGTCTGGAGAGTTTAGGCAGAAGATAGGAGACAAATACATAAGTTTCGCCCGGAAATGGATGAATTATGTCCTGACTAAATGTGAGAGTGGTAGAGGTACAAGACCCAGGTAATAACCAAGTAGCATACTTCCTGAATGAGTCATGTGGGGTTGGCAGTGCTTTGTTCCTGCATGTTATGTGGGATTTTTGAGCAGATGACACAAAAGGGAACATTCGAAACTCTTTGGTGAATGGCTTTTTGCATGAAAATATATACACCAGAAACCCCATAACTCTTAGAAAAAAATGTATTAAATAATTTGTTCCAAACTGAGTTATCTTTAAGGGAGTTCACATTCTCCCTGGACAAGTCTTCCTGATGGCTTATTTTTTTCCTCCTTCATGAAATTTAGGACTTGGTATAAATGGAAAACAATTTGGTAACCAGTTTGTCTATTAAACCATTTTGGAATTTGCAGGGGGAAGTGTGTGAATCATCCATGAGGCTCAAGAGTAGTTCCACTGAGTAAACAGAGTTATTAAAGTAGCATGACTGTGTGAAAAGTAGCTGGGTGTTCTGTAGTTCATAATGGAGAGGGACATTATGGGGCACTTTTTAAAAGCCATTAAGCCATTACTCCAAGTTAGAGAAAATACACATTTGTTACACCTGTGACTACAAATAGGAACTTTATCTTACACAGCTCAAATAATTGTTGAATTACAAATGGCACCCATTTCATCTAAAATCTTCCATGTTTCCCATTTGCTTAAAAATCAATTGAATTTTTAAAAAATCCTTATCCTTCTTTCCCAAAAGGTCACACTGTAAACTTTCTTAACTCGATTGAGAGTCTCATTTATATACAGACAGAAAAATACGTTTTGTTCTAGGTAATAATTTTCCAATTATATATAGTCGAGAACTGCTGTTGCATTTTCTTGGTTGTTTTGTGATTATTGAACTTTTTCACATAATAGGTGGGCAACTCAAGGATTTGATTTTCTACAAGCAATTGAACCTGCTTTTATTTCAGCTTTACCAGAAGATGACTTCTTGGTATGGAATATTCTAAAGTTTTTTTCATTTAATAACAAACAGGTTGATCACTCTCTATTTCCTGGTTGTGCATGTTTTTTATATATTATAATAGTAGTTCTTAATTTTTTTTTATTAAATAGTAATTGTAATGATAATGCTGTAATTGTAATGTAAATGTAATGATAATGGCATAGTAAGATATTCAGTGCTTTTCTTTTTGTAACAATGGTGTTCTAAGTCAATGTCTAGTTGTTTGAACCCTGGCATCTCTTAAATGTATGTTAGTTTTGTGTTTTATAAATTGCCATTATAGTTATTGCTTTTTGGGAGTTTAATGAAGAGAACAAGGATTACCTATTTCACATCATTGTGCCTCATTTGAGAGCATAATGCCAGTGTTAAATATTGTCACTGTTAGTCTGATAAATTCTATCAGATCAAAAAGATGTTGTTCAAAATGTTCATTCATTCATTTTAATGTCCCAGTAGTAGAGATGATTACATGAAAAGTTCTTTGCTTATGCCCATTATTGCATTGTAGGAAATGGCTAATTTGCTTTTATTTATACAAATGGAATTATGTGCTATATTATTTTAAATTATATACAGTTGATGTTTAATTTACGTTTATACCAATTTTCTTTTAGCATAGCTTTGAAAATATGTACTTAGGGCAGCATGTTTTTTAAAATATACTGAAAACCTGATTTGTGTTACTAGTATAATTAAGAGAGTATACATTCTTTCTCTTCTCCACTGCCATTTTCCTTTGGTTTCTAGAGTTTACAAGCCTTGATGAATGAATGCATTGGCCATGTCATAGGAAAACCGCACAGTCCTGTTACAGGTTTGTACCTTGGTAAGACAGCTGTTACAGCATTTCTCCTGGAACATACTGATCTTGTGATTGCAGTCATTTAAAATGGTGTAAGAGGTGTTTTAAAACTATTCAGGAAAATGGCATTGAAAGTGACAGAAATGAGGTTTATGCATATATAGAGAACTCCACAGTAATCTTTCTAAACCTGACAGGAAGATTAAAATGCCAGCATGAGTTATTCCATACTAGCCAGCAGTGTTAAACCAGAGTCTCACTCTGTTGCCTGGGCCAGAGTGCAGTGGCGTCAGCGTAACTCACAGCAACCTCCAACTCCTGGGCTCAAGCGATCCTTCTGCCTCAGCCTCCCAAGTAGCTGGGACTACAGGCATGCACCACCATGCCTGGCTAATTTTTTTAAATATATTTTTATTTGGCCAATTAATTTCTTTCTATTTTTAGTAGAGACAGGGTCTCGCTCTTGCTCAGGCTGGTTTCGAACTCCTGACCTTGAGCAATCCTCCTGCCTTGGCCTCCCAGAGTGCTAGGATTACAGGTGTGAGCCACCACACCCGGCCTATACTACAATTTTTTTTTCCTACACCAACATTACCATTCTGTTCTCTCCCTTAAAATCTTTTCTTATGGGATGGACAGGCTGGAAGAGGTAGTTGTTTGCAAGCAGCAGGAGCCTACCCTGCTGTAGGTGGGCGAACACAGTTTATCTGCTGCTCCTTCTTCACGTTTTGAAGGGGAGGCCATCTGTTCTCTCCACAGCTTCTCTAAGTACCCGTTTCCTCACTAATTGCAGTAAATTCTGATTTGGTTTTACTTTTAAAAATCAAGTTAAGTTATGCTACAATATACATTAATTACAATTTTCAATTACAGTTAATGTAGTTTTACAGTGTATGTTGAATAATGTACAGTTTTACAGTATATATTGAAGTTTTAAGACCAAAATATATATCAAGAAAAGGCTGTGTTAGTTATGCCATTCTTGAGATAGTTTGTAAATAAAACAAAGCTGTGAGATCTGATGCAATTTAAATTATAAAAAATAATTCATTAAATGATAAATTATTGAACGCTAATTATATTTCCTAAAGGGTACTTGCTAGCTACAGAAAATTTAGTAAGAACACATTTTAAGTTTTGGTTTTTTATCTTTAAAATTCACTCAGTTAATACAACTCTTTTTCCTTTCAAGGCTGTTATGAAAATGAAAGTTATTATTTATAAAACTATTTGAGTATTTTATATAAAGCATGCTGCATCAAAATTTTGCTTAAGCATATTATGAATAGATTTTGATTTTCTGATCTCTTAAAATATTTCTGTAAGAATACATGATTAATGATTCAGTAAAAATTCTTTAAAATATTGCATGAGGAACCATTTTAATTGTAGAAAAAATATATTGAAAAATGTGGAAGATGTACATTTAGAAAAAATTTCAATGTAGAAAAAAATTACTACAAAGAAAAAATGCTCCCATAATTCAGAGATACTACTCACTGGTGACATTTGAGTCAGTAGCTTTCTGTGCCTCTGGGACAGTTAATTCATAGTGCTCTCTGTAGGCTCAGGTTGTCTTTTGTCCACTCAACCACTGTGGGATGGTGGAATTGAACTCAGATTGCCCATCAGCAGTTGACCTGGGGCTTCTCATTTAGCTGTCATTGAGGTTCCTCTTTTAATGCTTAAAATTGGATGAGGATTAAATAAGGTAATAATGTTTTGTAAACTCTAGTGTTCTGTATACAACAGGGGTCATCATTTGGTTTTGTGGTGTTTTTTTCTCACAAGAGAAATTAATGAAAACAAGACCATATCAACTGTCATTTTGTTGCTATTGTTACTTTTTCCCGCTCCCTCTGCTCTAAGCTCATAACAGATGATAATCTGGAATATAACTTCCTGTATTTTATGTGTACTCATGTAATGACATAAATGCCTTCTACCATACCTTTTTCTCTGCTCATTTAATCCCACAAGCATATAAAGGGTTGATTTTTGTTCCTGTCATTTACTATACAAAAATGGGGTCATTTTGGATAATAATCTTTTTTGCTTTTCGTCTCTGACAATTGTAGAACTTTCAACATGTCAGCAGGTATAGATCTAAATCATTCTCTTTGTTAACCACATTGTGGCCATGGGTGGATGTACGATTTCTCGATGGGATTTTGTTTGTTTGGGCCATGAAAAACATCTCTATAGTGTTCACCAATAAACAGAATGTCTTTATTTTATATCTTCATGGGAAAATTTTATAGTAATTTTTGACTCTGTAGTTCCCAGTATTTGTGCTGAATTAAGCACAAAAAACATGTTAGGGAGAAATATGCAAAATAATAAGTCATCTGTTACTATTTACATTTAGATATTGGGAAAGTGGAATTGTCAGCATTTTTGTAATCACTAGATAAAATTTCTAGTTTTAAATTGTTATTTTAAATTTTATCTAGTTTTTAAAGTTCATTTAAAATTATATCCATATTTACCTTATTTAACATAGCATATTTAAAAGAAAAAGAGAAGAAAACATACCCTGAAAAGAAAAATAACCCAAATACCCTTGCCCCATTCGCCTGGTTTGGTTTAAAGGAATTAAAGGAATTAAATTAAAAGAATTAAATAAAACTCCATGTATTCGAGAAAATGGTAATAATCCTAAATGCAGGACTGAATAAAATCATTTTAAAGTGTAGAAAACATAAAGAACTCCTTTTTATTAGGGATATGCCAAATAAGCCACATTTTCATTTATCTCTAAAATTGGTTAAATCATTTGTTTGGCATATATTATGTACATTACACTCCAGGATTTAGAAAATGTTTTTGATGGGGAAAGGTTTGAATGTACAATATAGCTTCATAACTTTTAAAAGGTGACATATTCCGTAACATTTGTATATGTAATATGATTTTTTATTTATATAAACTTATTTTTGGTCACTGGCAAAATTAAGTGACATTCTATTTATATGTTTATTAGTTGCTTGGTCTGACAGTTTTCTAGGGACCACTTTAACAAGTTGCGTTTGTTGCCATTTTCACTGGCAGCCATTCATCGGAACAGCCCCCGTCCTGTGAAGGTACCTCGATGTCACAGTGACCCTCCTAACCCACATCTAATTATCCCAGCTCCAGAGGGATTCAGGTATTTGGTGCTCATCTAGTCATTTGCTTTATGCAGTATTCTCTGATGTGCATGCTCTTACTCTTGAAACTACTGGATGCTTGCTCTGAGAGCTAAAAATTCATCCTCTGTTCTTGTTCATAGACTTTTAAAAGCTCTTTTGTTATCTTGAAGCCTTAGTTGCAAAAGAAAAGGCATGCAAATCTAAAACAGACCTTACCTTTCAAGATAACTTCATTTCTCAGCTTATTTATAACCTTGAGCTACTAAATGCTTTCCGGTTTTGGAGTACTTCTTTCCTTTTCTTTCTTTGAAAAATTACATTAGGAAAGCAAATTTGAGTGTGCATAGCATAATAAACATTTGAAAAACAATACTAAATATCACTTTAAAAGTGGAAATAAACTGGAATAACCTTTCCAGTATTGACTTTCGTGTTTATATGTAATTGCGAAGCAACTTAAACACTACAGTGAGTTCAGAAGCTATAGTACGTTCACAGTAATTTCCTTGAATGTGGTGGCATTTCTGCATCTTGAGGTAGTGAGCATCCTCTCTCCCCTGTGTAATCACTTTTTAAAAGTTAATTTTATTTGACAGTACTTGCTAGGTTAGGACCAGAATTATTTTTTAAAAGTCTTTGAAATTAGTTTTTTTCTTTTTTACATTTAGCCTTGAATGTCAGTCAAAGGACAATTTGTGTTTTATATTTTTAAATATTTTTCACTTCCTTGCCATATTTTATTTTTAATTGCAAGTCCATGCCCTTTTCTCCTCCTCTCAGCACCCGGAGCGTGCCCTCGGATGCGCGGAGCCACAGCGGCCCTGCTGCCGCCACTGCCGCTGCCGCCGCTGGTCGCCCCAGCCCTTCTGGCGGGGACTCTGCGCCGCCCAAACCCATCAGCAGTGCCCATGATACCAGGTAGTCTCACTCCATCAGCGTCACGTCCCCTGCCTCCCTCATGTGCTCTTCCACAGGGACCTGAGCCTTAGGGAGCGTTGCAGGGTCCAAGGGGGCTGCTTTCCGGGGGGTGTGAGGGGTGTTCAGGGCCTTCGCTGGGTTATCACAGCCCCAGGGCTCTGGCACTGACCCGCACAAATGGATCATTTGCCTGATGTTAATATTTCTCTGGAGCTAATACTAGCCAAAATGGCCATATCCTTTGCTGATAATAACTCCATGGAGAAGATGTCAGAATAGCGAACCTGGCTCACAGTAGAGGCGGACATGAGAATTTTGGCTAACAGAGCCTTTCCTGAGGAGTCACCAGGTAGTTCAAAGATGGTCTAGTTAATAACATTAGGTGGTGATTTTTTTTTCTTTCTGGAAGATCAGTTTTCTAACCAGATTTCCTAAATTTGAATAATTGTTGATTAGAAGTAGTTTTTAAGAATGGCAAAATGAGTGCATGGGATTTGTATGTCATGGAGAATAGACCTTTGCTAGAGAGAACTATGAGACATTTGGTAAGCTCCAGAAAAATTTAAGTCTCTTACATTAAGTCTGTGTAGGTAAGGAGGGTCTTGTAGTTTTTTCCATTTGGTTTTTTGGCAGAGAATTTCATCAATTTCTCATATACTTAATGGAGAAAGGACTTTTGATCTTTTTAAATTTCACCTTGTATCTGAGTAGAAGAAACATTGTCAGTATTCTCATCTTCTAATAAGTAAGGCAATATAGTCAAGACTATTTGGGTTGGGGGTGATCTGATCAAAAAAGGTAAAATTGTGGTAGTACTCAGTGCTCTGTGTTCAGTTCTTAGGAGAAAATATAAGTAGGATAGGTGGCAGGAAGATGACATCTAGCTTTAGATTTTAAAATAGACTGAAATGTTTTTAGACTTATTTAATAACAGCCTAAAATTTCTGCAAACTTTCAGTCTTCTCACTTGTTAAAATAATATTCCTAATTTTTAGTTATAAATGCTTACAAGCTAAAAATATCAAAGTATTTGACAGCTTAAGCAGTCAACTAAAAAAAATTAACAACATTGAACAAATTTCCATTTACACTCTATGTTTCGAGCATCTCATGGCAATATTTTCACATACACTTTCATATCCTTCTGTGGGGCCTACTGAAACTGCCTTTTTTTTTACATGCAGTAAAGACTTAAGGGAAGTGCTTTGGCCTAAAATGCAGACACAGTTGAGAAAATTGACCAGACTCTCTCTCTTGGCTCCCACACCTGCTGTGTCCATCTTCACAAGAGATTACTCCAGAACTAGACAATGGGAAGTGACCGCCCACTTTTTAAAATGTTAATGAACTGTGGTTTAAGGCATTTATAAGTAGTAGTGTGATACATTAAGTGTATTTTAGTATAAGAATTAAATACCTGCATTTGGCCATTTCATGCAGTTTAGTCTTACACCTTGCATAAATAGTTTTTTAGTATGTTATGAATAGCATTTCATAGATATTCCTCTTAAATTTGGACATACTTGGGCAATCCTTGATGCTTAGGAATTTTAATGGCATCATAGTATGCTATATTGAAGGCCGTCTTTTCACAGAGGAGCCACACTTTTTTTACTTTATGACTGTGTATGTGGTGGTGGGTAGAGAAGAGCAAAGCCACTTGAATAGGTGACTGGGCAGGTTGTTAGACCCCCTCTGCATTCTGGCCTTGCACACACTTGATCTGACTTCGAGCCTCAGCACCTTCATGGTGAGCCTGGGTAGTGGGCCCAGGAGTCGCTGGTCCATTAGGTTCGCTGCCCCTGAGGCACCCTGTGCGTACCCAAGGGCCCGAGTCTCAACACAGCTGTGGGTTTATCAATATGCTGTGGGGAGGCAGGGTGACATCGGTGATGCCCAGTGTCCACAAGGGTGCCACAGCCCACTGTGTGCAGGACTTGCCTGTCCTAGAGATGTATGAACTCAAATTCAGTTTCACTTGGCCCTTTTAATTGATTTTATTTGACCTAGAAAATATCTATTCTGGGCTTAAATTATCTTACTGTTGTTTATAAAAACGTTTTTGCAATTGTGTGCTTGCTGGAGTTGGTTCCTTACTGACTCATAAAAAGCTGACTGTTAATTTTTCAGGAATCTTGCAAGCCAGTTGTTTCACCATAGACATTGGCAAACTCTACGACCCACCCCTCCATCCCAACCCACAACTAGTTAAACATTCACCAATGCATCACTTCTCAAGTATACCTTCTTGCCATTTACTCTTGCAAAATTTCTCTGAAGGACATGGAATTGGCTCATTTCTCCTGTGGGAAATCAGGAAAATAGAGGGGTTAAATGACTTCTCCGTGGTCCTTTCATCTCTAGGATTGCTTAGGAATGGAATATGTTTTTCACTTCAACACCAGTGGTTTTTCTATCAAATAGTGCTGAGTTTTTGATGAACTACATGGCAGTAGAAATGTCCTTCCTCACTTCAGACTTAAGTACTGAATTAGCACTTTACAATGAGGGAAATACAAAAAATATTGCATATTTCATCATTTGTGAATGTCTTTGCAATAGATCATGCTGCCTTCAACCTATTCAGTATGTAATAAAAAAGCATAAATGCTACCATACTTCATTATCTCATTCATTTAAAAATACACACTAAATGACTTTTTAATAAACTAATGCCATATTTATTTTGGGTTCTTTGATTATTTGAATTATAATTTTAACACTTAATTTTAGTTTTTACTCTTTATGGGCTCACTCTGGTTGCTGAGCATTTAACTTTGTTCTGGAAAAGCAGCTAATTAACTTTGTACTTTAATATATTAAGCTTCTTGCTCTTTTGCACTTTTGCTTGGCCACTGCTTGATAAATCATCAGAGATTCCCTTCCATTTTCTTGTTAAGAGATTGGAAATCGTTTGGACCATGTAATGATCTTAATAATTTAAATAGAAATAAATACATAAATAAAATTTGATGGTAACTTTAAATATTAACCAGATTTGGCTTATATGTTTTTATTCATCCTGAGCTTAAATTATGGAGCTTTCCATGTATACCAGTAACAAATACAGTGTTTTGTCTTTATTTCTGTTATCGTTGAATATAAAATAAGATGTTAAGCAGGCAGATGCTCTGAGTCTCATGTGTGAGTGTGGAGAGGTGGAAATGGAGCTCTCCTTCCAGACTCTAGAACTAGCAGACTCCAGAGGGGGTGCTTAGCGGCAGCACTCTTCATTCATTCTCGGGCTGTCCTGGCCAGTGTCCTTTGCCCCCTGGATGCCAGTAGCACCTTCCCAGTCATGGCAGTCAGAAGTGTCTCCAGACAGTGCCTCCCTGGGAGGGAAATCACCCCCATTTGAGAGTCACTGCTCTAGAAGAATCTCGCAGATCTTTTGAATTCCATTGAATTGATAGCGCAATTGTTAACAATATTAAAACAGGGGTTCCAGTGTCCCTGAAAACGATCGGTTGGCTTCCATAGCTGCTGAATTGCAGTTTAGGTCCTTGAGTCGTCACTCAAGCCCCACAGAGGAGCGAGATGGTGAGTGTTTTAAGATTCAACTGCATTCTAAACCAGCCTCTTCATCTGTCTCAGTGCACCAGTTTCTGTTGTTAGCGCCTTCATAAGGGTTCCTTTATGATTCCTTTATTCATTCCTTTCCAAAGGAATGAAGAGTAAGAAGCAACCAGGCTTTATGAGAAGGTTTAATGCTAAACATGTTGGCTTTTTATTATAGTTGCCCTTCTTAACTGTATTTGCATTTTCTAGGTTTGCTTTCTTTGCTTTTAAAAAAGTTATTCTTCCTGGTACTTCCATTGTTGTTGAGGACTTTGTTCACTTTAAAAATATAAAACACACTGTGTGTGTGGATCACGTGCAGGAGTTTTCTTGCAATGCAGCCCTTGCGAGTGTTTGCCCAGGAAGCGGGTCACTGCTTCTATGGTAGCAGGGCTGCAGTCCTGAAGCCGGCCTCTTGAATGGGGTACCCAGGGAATCCAGTTTCTGTGAAGCATTCTATTGTCTGTTACTTGTGGAAAGTTTGATGTAACTAAAATCCTGTCACCCCATTAACAACTTCTTGGTTTGGTGCGATTTTCTAAAATTAAGCATAGCGCTAGTCTTTTCGCGTCCATATCAAATGCACTGTAAGGTGATCACCAGAAAGGGGAGGTGGACGGTGACCACTGCCATTCACCTTTTTAGGCTTGTTCTCAAGCATATTTATTTCATGAATCTTAATTTGTATAAAAACATCTTCTTGCAGAACCTGCATATCCGAGAGGTGATTCAGGTGGGTCAGCACGAAGAAGTTGGGAACTTCGGACGCTTATCAGCCAGACTAAAGGTAAGACAAAGGACGTTGAATTCAAAATGTTTAAGTATAAGGTGAGCAGTTTCAGTTAAAATTCACTTTAGTTTCTTAATTATTAGACCTTCTGCATTACTGTTTTGTGGTCCCATTTATATCTCTGACATTACTTTTTCTTATGTACTATATCTGTATATTTTCTATTTCTTTTTTTTTGTTTTTTTTTTTTTTTGAGACAGAGTCTCACTTTATTGCCCAGGCTTGAGTGAGTGCCGTGGCGTCAGCCTCGCTCACAGCAACCTCCAATTCCTAAGCTCAAGCGATCCTCCTGCCTCAGCCTCCCGAGTAGCTGGGACTACAGGCATGCGCCACCATGCCCGGCTGATTTTTTCTATATATATTAGTTGGCCAATTAATTTCTTTCTGTTTATAGTAGAGACGGGGTCTCGCTCTTGCTCAGGCTGGTTTCGAACTCCTGACTTTGAGCAATCCGCCCGCCTCGGCCTCCCAGAGAGCTAGGATTACAAGCGTGAGCCACCGCGCCCGGCCTTATTTTGTTTCTTTTAATGAATTATAAATTCCTTTGGATCAAGAATATGGGCCGGGCACGGTGGCTCACACCTGTAATCCCAGCACTCTGGAAGGCCAAGGTGGGAGGATTGCTCAAGGTCAGGAGTTTGAAACCAGCCTGAGCAAGAGAGAGACCTTGTCTCTACTAAAAATAGAAAGAAATTAATTGGCCAACTAAAAATATATAGAAAAAATTAGCCAGGCATGGTGGCGCATGCCTGTAGTCCCAGCTACTCGGGAGGCTGAGGCAGGAGGATCGCTTGAGCTTAGGAATTGGAGGTTGCTGTGAGCGAGGCTGACACCACGGCACTCTAGCCCAGGCAACAGAGTAAGACTCTGTCTCAAAAAGAAAAAAAAAATATGTTTTACACACTTTTATATTCTTAAAGCAGCTCAGCATAATTACTTGTACATGGAAGGATTATAATAAATATTTGTGAAATAAATAACCATTCTTTTTTTATGCTAACAAGTTGAGGGAAAGAACTTATGAACTAGGGGATTGATTAATATTAGTCAAAAGAATAAATAGAAAAACACTGTTCTAGCACTTCAGGGTCTACAAAATGCTTTCATATATTTTTTGTCATAACAATCTTGAGCAATAGGCAGAACAGATCTTGCTCTGTTTTCATAAATGATCAAACAGTTTCTGAGGCCTAATTTGGTCAAGGTAGTCGATGACGGAGCTGGGACTAGTCTGGCACTTCTGCGTCTGAGTGCAGTGCTCTCCCCACTGCAGCACCCTGTGAACTGTGTGGGACTGATCAGAGGAGTATTTGTCCCCTGAGGCCCAGCACAGTCTGGAAGGATTTCATGGAGGAGGAAGGAGGCTGAGCTGGCCCTTGAAGGGAAGACAGGTCTGCAGCAAGCCAAGAAGAAAGGTATAGAAAGAAACATACCTGGAGGCCTACAGAATAGACCAGTGAGGCTGACCTGGCTGGTGTGGATGTAGATACAGGTGAAATTGCAGGGCGAGGGGAGATCAGATCATGGACGCCCTTCAGTAGTGACTGGTTAAGTAATGAAGGCCTTACCCAGAGGTGGTGGGCATGCCCTGAAGGCTCTCAAGCACCTGATGTGTGTAGGAAGCAGGAGGATGGGGACTTAACCCTTTGCACTCGCTTGCTTTTTTCTCGATTCCTTTATTCTACTTGGGATTTAATTTTTTAAATACCTCAGATTTTACAAAGCACGGCAATAGAATAAAAAACTGGAGTTCCTTTTCATACAAACTTATTTATTTGGATTTTTTTATATTTCAAATTATTGATACATTCAAAGAGTAATTTTAATGTCGAGTCACACTCGACATCCCAGTGCAAAAGGTTAAGATGCTGTGAGGTAGATTCACCTGCCAGCAAGAATTGGGGAGGACGTGGGAAGACAAATTAGAATACCATTGCAGTACCTCAGTGTCAGTATAGGGTACTGGACTAACGTGAAGTTAAAATAGGAATGACGGCAAGAGACAACTTTGCTGTAATGATTGACAAGCCCGGTAACAGATTAGGTGTGAGTGCAGGGAGTCCGGGCTCACATGTAACCAGCAGTTCCCCAGGACCCCAGGTCTTTGGTGTGCTTTTCAAAACAAATACTTGGTCAAGTAAACTTGGGAACCACCTGGAACTGTGTTCCTCTTGGGAAGTTACAGTTCATATTGACATATTAAAGACTGAGAAATCTTGAGAAATTGTTATTGGGGAAAATAAAAGCCTTTCGCAGAAATATTTGGCAGTGAGCTGTTAAAATCTTGTCTGGTGCTGGGTGACACGGCAAGGAAACAAACTAGGATCCATGTTTTAAAGAAGTGATTATAGTAAGAAACTGTAACTAGAACATTATGAATCTTTGGAAATTCCTCTCCATAGATTAACCTTACATTCATCCTGACTTCAAGGATCTCTTTGCCAGAAAACTCAGGCTCTTAGGTAGCTAATTAGGATACAGTATGAGAAGTGCTGTCATAGAGATGTGGATAAGCCAGTGGTCTTCCAGTTACAGGTTGTGACTCACTGGTGGATTATAAAATTTTAGTGAACGTGATCAGCATTTTTTAAAAAAAGAATAGGCTCATGTCATAATCACTTGTAGTAAAGGTGATAATGTTTCATGAAACTGTCGGGTAGATATATATATGTGTGAAAGGTATTTTTTACTGTGAGTCATGATGAAATAAGTTGGGGAAATAAAGATGTAGAACCTGAAAGGAAAATGAGGAATAATAATAATAGGTAATATTTATTGAGTATTCCTGTGTTCCAGGCATTGAACTAAATGCTTTACAGGTATTTCATTAAATCCTCACAATAGTTCTGTGAATTAGGTATTATTACCTTCATTTTGCTGGTTAAGTGTTTAATGTATAAAGAAGTCAATTAACTTGTCTATTGTCAAACACCTAGAAAATGGTGAGGCCAGGATCTTATTGCAGGCATTCTAATCATAGAGCCCCCTTACTCTGTACTCTTCCCAGAGAAGGGGAAATGCCATTCCCTCCTCATCAGAGATGGCTTCCTAAAAGGGGGATGGCATTTCAGCTGAGCTGTGTAAGTAGGGTTTACTCACCAGGTTCTGTGGTAGGAAGAAGATATTTTAGGCAGAGGGAAGAGTGTGAAGGAGTCATGTAAGCGAGAAACAGTCTGGTGTGTTTCATGAGTCTTTCAGTTTGGCCAGTGTGAAGATTCAGAAAAGGTAAACTGGGTCCAAATTCTGCAGAGCCAGGAGTCCCGTATGAAGGAGTTTGGGTTTTTGGTTAATGGGTAGTGGAATAAATTATGTAGGAAAGTAACATGATCACATTTTATATTCTAATAATTTTGGCAAACAAGAGTGGATTGGGGAGAGGAGAAACTAGAGGCAGGTTGGTAACTGCAGTAGTCTAACCCCGTGGTCCCAACCTTTTTGGCACCAGGGACCAGTTTTGTGGAAGACAGTTTTTCCACAGGGGATTGGGAGATGTGCGGGGATGATTTCCAGATGGTTCAAGCGCATTACATTTACTGTGCAGTCAAACCTCTCTGCTAATGACAGTCTGTATTTGCACCTGCTCGCCAGCACTAGCATCACCGCCTCAGCTGCACCTCAGATCACCAGGCACTAGATTCTCATAAGGAGTGTGCAACTTAGATCCCTTGCACATACAGTTTACAGTAGGGTTCCCGCTCCTATGAAGATCTAACGCCTGTGGCTGATCTGACAGGAGGCGGAGCTTATGTAGTGATGTGAATGATGGGGAGGAGCTGTAAACATAGATGAAGCTTCGCTGGCTCACATGCTGCTCACCTCCTGCTGTGCGGCCCAGTTCCTAAAAGGCCAGGGACTTGTACTGGTCTGTGGCCTGGGATTGGGGACCACAGGTCTAACCGACAATTTGGGAGAAGAAATAGTTTTTGTCTGACTAGCTCATATTTTGTGTGTGTATTGTGTAGTGGGTGGTATATGCTAGAATTATTAGATTTTGAAGGACTCTAATTCACGTGCTGTTTATCTCAATATATAATGATAAGCCTTGCCATAATGGAGTACTAATGTATATTGCTCACTTTTTATTGTTATTTGTTGGAAATTGGCTTGATAAGAGTGATTGAGACTAATGAGTTTGCTGTTCTCTCTCCAGATTCTGCTTCTAAACAAGGACCCATAGAAGCTATCCAGAAGTCAGTCCGATTGTTTGAAGAAAAGAGGTACCGAGAAATGAGGAGAAAGAATATCATTGGTCAAGTTTGTGATACTCCTAAATCCTACGATAATGTTATGCATGTTGGCTTGAGGAAGGTGACCTTCAAGTGGCAAAGAGGAAACAAAATTGGTAAGGAAACTAAGGACCATAATGTCAAGTTTGTCTCTGTAAGAAATAGCAATAGTTACATTTCTTTAGGTAAAGTCTTATATTGTTGGTCGTTTTTCTTATAGACGTGGCAAATATATTAACCCTTTGCACTCGGATGTCGAGTTAAAATTACTCTTTGAATGTATCAATAATTTGAAATATAAAAAAATCCAAATAAATAAGTTTGTATGAAAAGAAACTCTAGTTTTTTATTCTACTGCTGTGCTTTGTAAAATCTGGGGTATTTAAAAAATTAAATCCTGAGTAGAATAAAGGAATCAAGAAAAAAGCAAGGGAGTGCAAAGAGTTAATAATACATTATGTCTTTTTGCAGAGGGGAGGGTCTAGTTTTTTCTTGCTTAATTTGTAAGATGTATTCTAAGGGCAATACAAAATGAGATTTTAGAGATTTTTAAATGGTTCATTAAATTGAATCATTTTGCTCTGTGCCTCCAGAAGTTGCCAGTGGAGAAGTACCGAAATTTTACCCATTTGTTCTAGTCTGTATTCTTTTTGCCTGTTCCCAGAATATTATTTGAAGAGAGGCTGGATACAGATAAGGACAGGAGAATCTTCTTTTCTCAAAAGTTGCCTAATTAATTTCCAGGTAAAACTGCTTCCTGTAATAAAACTAGGGTAGATTGTGTGAGGGAAGAAGCCTGATTACTCTTCAGACCCTTCCCCCATGTAAATGCATTTATCTGTCAAGCATTTAGGTCTGAAGGGGAAACACAGTTGTAATATAGCACTCTGGTGGCCTCAGGAAACCTGAGGGTCCCTTAGAGTTGTTTAGTAGGGCAAAGGACACTAAAAATCAGGTACTTTATAAATTTTATTAATTATTATCATATTGTTCAGCTGTATATTCCCTTGGCTTAATGTCCCAGAAGGTCTGTCAGGAGAATGTCTGCTCCCACACCCCCCTGGACATGTACCAGTGAGCTCAGTCTGGCTGCTCGCTTGTGCCCCTAGCCCAGCCCTCCTTGAGGGGCAGGCGGGCTTGGAAGGGTGCACCAGGGCTGCTTATTGGCCGTTTTTATGCCTCTCCTGGGGTGTGCCCAAGTCAGTTCTACTCTATTTAAAAATATTTACAGATAAGACATATTGAAGAGATTGCCTAAGACTTCAGTTATTAATATTAGGGAACATTCAGAACTATTTCGAGTCTTACAATAATAAACTATAGTAGGCATAATTATATATAAACATGCATCTCGAATAATTGGACAATATTATTATAAGTGTAAATGACTTAACCTACCTGCGATGACTGAAAGAGGAACCCGTTCCTGTCGTTCACAGGGGAAGGCCAGTATGGGAAGGTCTACACCTGCATCAGCGTCGACACGGGGGAGCTGATGGCTATGAAGGAGGTGCGTCGCCTGGCTCCCTGGGGACCCCTGGGCTTGACAGCTGTGGGCAATAGAGGTTCCGTAAAGACACTGGTGGTTATTCAGTTCTTTGTGCACAGAGCTGGCTTAAGTACCTCTGTAGTGAGTTGTCTAGGCCTAAGTCCTGCTTTTTAGCATTTAGACAGGACCAACCAGGCAGGTGCGCTTAGGTAACGTTTATCGACAGTGAAGGTGGTTATGATTTCAGTGAGGATGTTGATACACAAATAATTCTCACACAGCACAGTGTCAGAAGTGCCATATAGAGGGAGGCAGAAATAAAGTTTGATGAAAGCTTAGAGGAGAGTAGTTACAATAACATCATATAGAGGGGATTTGAGGGGGAGAGGATAACATTTGCACAAAGCTTCAAAAATAATTATTAGCATTTTCATAGCTGGAGTTGGAGTGGGGGAGAGTAGGGCAAACCCTGGGAACTAAGGCTTGTTGCTGCCCAGTGTGACTCAGAAGGGAGAGGAGGAGTGGGGGTGAGCTGGGAGGTGTTCGCAGCGGTTACCCTGTCCCTGGAGCGCTGCCTGTCTGACTGCACGCCTCTCCAGAGCTGCTGCAGTGGTTCTTCTGTGTGTGCCACTTCCCTGTGCTTCTGTGTCTTCCTCCAGCTTGGTTGTAAACTTTATTTTTTATTATTTTTAATTGGCACATAATTGTCTATATGGGGTATAATGTGATGTCTTGATATATGTATATAATGTGGAATGATTGAGTCAAGCTAGTATATTCATTAGCTCACTTACCTTTTTTTTTTTTTTTTTTGTAGTGAGACATTTAAAATTTACTCTTGTAACAGTTTTTGAAATACATTATTATTTACCATAGTCACCTTTGTGACAATATGGATGAGGTAACCTGGAAGACGTTATGCTGAGTGTGATAAGCCAGGCACAGAAACAGAAATACCACACGATGTCACTTACATGTGGAATCTAAAAATGTTGGAAGCTTCTTAAGGGCAGAATCATATCTTTTTATCTTGCCCAGAACCTAAACAGCTGTGATTGCTTACTCATTGAATTATACATTGAATGTTTAGTGATTTTGGTAATTCAGTTTGCAGCTGCGACAGTGATCTCAGTAGCTCCTCAGATACTCAAAAACAAGTTTGTTTAATTCATAAGAGACCACAAAGGAAAGAACACCTGAAAGTATAGTCACAAACAGACTGACCGTAGTCCTGGGGGTTTGATGTGGAGGTGTCAGGGACTCAGGTGTTTGTGTTCTGGTTTGTTGCAGCACCAATGGTAATTGGCAATTTTCCTTTCACAGATTCGATTTCAACCGAATGACCATAAGACTATCAAGGAAACTGCAGACGAATTGAAAATATTCGAAGGCATCAAACACCCCAATCTGGTTCGGTATTTTGGTGTGGAGCTTCACAGAGTAAGCCGACTCTAATGACACTGCTTTGTGTGAGGAATCAGTAAGGGCACAAAATGGAGTCCTGTTCTACATCACAGGTCTTCTCATTTCAGAGCACAGTAACTTTGCCTAATTCTCAGGAAATCTCCATGAGTTACATCATTTCTGCCTTCTCTCTGAAACTAGAGGAGTTCTTCCTGAAATGTAAGTTGTAGACTGTAGTCTCAACCCGACATCATAAAGCACTGAAACCCATCCTGCCAGTCAGAAGACCTTCCAAAATGCCCCTTACATTGCTGCTTGTGACTTGTTCTCTCCATTTTTTGCAGAACCACTGTTGAGTACACTGTTAAGTAATATTGATTTTTCTTTCATATGTGTTTAAGGAACCATCATGAAATGGGAGAAAATTCAGACCTCAAATTCGTTTCCCCCGTTGTGTTTAGAGATAAACACGTCGAGGGAAAGCGGGTAACCTGGAGCATCTTGGTGTATAGCACAAGCTTTCAGGGGAAGTTGGATATTGATAATTTTTAATGATTTCACAAATAAATTCATGTTTGAAAAGGATGTGTTTCAGTACTTACTAATATATTTGTAGGGACAGCCCTGTTGGTCCCTGTCTGAGATTATAAAGCAGACTTAATTTCAGAGGATTATGGAATTTTATCCTCCGTGATTTGGAGATGTTCTCCTCCCAATAGGCTATGTAATTCCAGACAGAGGCGGCAGGCAGACACCTCTGCAGAAGAGTGAGCGGCGACCGTTGTAGGACACACTCAACACTCAGGATGATAAGTGTAGTATATAGTATACCATTGGAAAGAAGGTTCCTTTGGGGTGTGGCCTATAAAGTTTTTCAGACGTTTCACTTAGTGTGCGTGTAAGGAGAATCACAAACACAGGGCTGCGTTCTGTTCTTCCCGCAGGAAGAAATGTACATCTTCATGGAGTACTGTGACGAGGGCACGTTAGAAGAAGTGTCGAGGCTGGGACTTCAGGAACACGTGATCAGGCTATATTCAAAGCAGATCACCATTGCGATCAATGTCCTCCATGAGCATGGCATCGTGCACCGTGACATTAAAGGTAATCCCACGTGCGCCGTGCTGCTGTGCACCAGAACTGCCTGGCATCTGCACACAGTAGGTGCTCCACAGATGCTTGTTCCCACTCCCACGTGTTATTTCTCTGGATTGAAATATCTTTACTGTAAATGTGCTTTTGTAAAGAATCCTGCATTAAGAAACAGTGTAGAACCCATGTCACCATCTAGTAAAGTCGGCTGTTTCTGCTTTTAGAGAAGTCTGTTTCCCAGAAATGAAGTTTGCTGTTCTCATAGGCTGATTTGGCATAGCCTCTGTAGTTACTAGACATTCATGATTAAAGCAACCTTTCTTTTTCCTGCGTCAAGATTTCCTGTATATTTCTATATGAATGTCATGAGTATGTAAAGGGACAGTAAATCAGAAATGCCTATACAAGTCATTAAGATGAGGCTATGTTTTTGGAGACAAGAATAAGGTTTATTTACACCAGACTCCAAATTAGAGTTCTGCTAAAGGTTAATTTGGTCATGCTGATTGATTAAAAGTGCTTTCCTCTTCTGGCATGAGGGAAGTAACTATGCTTCCACCTCAGAACTGTCACTGTGGCATTTGCCTTAACCATACCATGCCCTGGATCCTTGTATTTGGAAGTCTTGGGGATGACTAAAGAGGGAAAGTCATCCCTCTTTAGTCATCCCCAAGATGTGTGTGCCACTTCCCTGTGCTTCTGTGTCTTCCTCCAGCTTGGTTGTAAACTTTATTTTTTATTATTTTTAATTGGCACATAATTGTCTATATGGGGTATAATGTGATGTCTTGATATATGTATATAATGTGGAATGATTGAGTCAAGGGTCTAGTTGGCCCTCAACTGAAGAGTTTCATTCTATTATACATGTGAGGTTAACCTAATTAAATACATCCGCTTAAGAATTGGCCTGACTTCTGGCCAGGGACGGGCCCCAGTCTGGGGGCTGTTCTGGATCACACCAGAGTCTGCATTGGTCTGAGTGTAAGAGATTGTTCGTGCTCTGTGCTGTGGCTCACCCAGCATACGCCGCTCTTGGTGGCTGCCTCTCCACCACGTTGCTTTGCTGTCTGGGCTCATTCTGGGTTTTCACTTAATTGGCTCTTTATCAGGCCATGGCATTGCCCATTTCTAGTCATTCTGCACAAACACCATACTCAGTTCCTGTTCACTGTCACAAAATGGTATCTTCTTGTTATATTCCCTGGCACAAAGAGAATTTCTCAGAGTCCTCAAATCAGGTCAGCTCACTGGTACCCTTTTCAAATACTTTATAGTTGGTCATCGCTCAGAGTGAGCAATGTAGAGTAGTTCCAGAAGAGCACGTCACTACTGTGTCATCCATCGTGGGGACCATCAACTCTGGGGGCACTCAAGTCATGAGGACTAACTCTTAGACTTCACTCATCGTATAGCTGTTTGTCTAACTCGAGTGGCTGTGTGTTGCTTTTTGGAAGGAGGTGTACCATAGGACATGATGCCAGAAATGCATGACTTAGTTGGAGCCATAATATACCCTATAGCAAAAGGCCAAGCTGAGCTGAGAGATGAGCAATAACGCCAGATTCCAACTAGAAGACTAGTTAGGCATGGGTATTGTTTATAGAAATATTTGAAAATTACAGAACATTGTTTTCAGTCACATTCAGAAAAATCCAAAAGTGGCCTCAGCAATGACTCTAAAAAACTGCAGTGTGCCAGTTCTTGTCTATGCAGCGCTTCCTGTAAAAGAAGCTGCTAACTGCATACAACTCTACTTTTCAGGGACTTCCATCACAAGCATCTGTGTTTTGTATGCGATTTCTTTTTAAGTGTTTCTATGGGTTTTTAATGTTAGAATTTATGCATGTATTTCAGTTCAGAATTTATTGGTCAGAGCTACTTGCACTGATGTTAAAATTGTGTTGCTTTGTGTTAATGTTTGTGAATAAGGCTTACAGATGTTTTTGCAATTGCATTTCATAAGTAAAGTTTCATAAACTTTTTTATTAGTTCACGAATGAAGTTTCTGGTAGTTTAAATAACCATGTAAACTTTAAAATGCTCACATTGTGTTTCGGAGGCTGTTTAACAACTGGTTGTTTCTTGTTAGGTGCCAATATCTTCCTTACCTCATCTGGACTAATCAAACTGGGAGATTTTGGATGCTCAGTAAAGCTTAAGAACAATGCCCAGACCATGCCTGGTGAAGTGAATAGCACACTGGGGACAGCAGGTAGGAACCAGCTCAGTCAGTCTTGCACTCCAACTTAATGCAGGGTATGTGGTACCTGGGCTTAACCTTCACCTTTCTTTGTCAGTGGGAACTGGGAAAGCAGGTAAAGGTTTCCAAGTACAAAAAGGACTGCTGCTCACTCATGCACTTGGGCTTCCACTTGAGAGCAGTTGTCAGATTGGCAAATTAAATTTCTCCTTTAAAGTTAAAGGAGTAAAGCCTCATTTTTTCCCCAGAAAAATTCGTATTGTTTGCACTGGTTTTATTAAAACATTTCTAATCAAAACAACACTATAGTTAAATGATACTTCTTTGTTTTGATCATTTACTGTCATGAAATTTTGTCTCCTCGTTTGCAGTTTAAATTTCCTAGTTTAATTGTGAATACAATTTTTTGAAAATTTTCACATTCAAAAATTGTCTTTTAAAAGAGGATTTGGCCCCTAAAAAGTCCATTCAACAAATAGATTTGAAATATCTATTAATATTTGCAAGTTTTTAATATTTTCTATTATGTAACTCAGGGAAAGAATATGATATAATATTAATTTATGGCTTGGCTCTATTAATACATGGTGCTGTGTTCATAACCCATGACTAACCACCGTATCTGACTTTTAAAGCATACATGGCACCTGAGGTCATCACTCGCGCTAAAGGAGAAGGCCATGGGCGAGCGGCTGACATCTGGAGTCTGGGGTGTGTTGTCATAGAGATGGTGACAGGGAAGGTGAGCAGAGCCCACACCTGGAGGAGGAACCTCAGGAGGGCATTGTACATTGGCAGAGCAATAACTATGGTTTGACTGTTATCAGTACTGTGGACACATTTTCTGCATTTAAGGCATCATGATTAAAGATAAAAATGTGACTTGTCAAAAGATACAATAAGATTAAGACAAATGACAAGCTAGGAAACAGATATTTATAAGCTACGTGCCATAGAGAACTCTTGTGAGTGAATTTAAAGAAGCATGAACCTTGAATTCAGACACAGAGAAGTAAGCAGCTACAAAAAGAAGCCATGAATTTGAAAATGCAGGTCACACAGAAGCCTGCACATGAATGCTGATAGCAGCTTTATTCACAATTGCCAGAGCTTGGAAGCAGCCAAGATGTCCTTCAGTAAATAAAGGGACAAACAGTTATACCCATACAAAGGAATATTATTCAGTTTTAAAAAGAAGTGTGCTATAGAGCCACAAAAGATATGGAGGAACCTTAAGTGCATATGGCTAAGTGATGAAAGACGCCAGCCTGAAAAGGCTGCATACTGTGTGATTCCATCTATGTGACATTCTGGAAGAGGCAAAACTACGGGGACAGTAAAAAGATCAGTAGTTGCCAGGGGTTTGGGGAGGGAGGGCTGAATAGGTAGAGCACAGGGGATTTTTAGGGCAGTGAAACTCTTTTATAGGATACAGGGATGATGGATACACATTAGTGTGCATATGTCCAAACCCACAGAATGTGCAACACAGAGCAAACCCTAATGTAAACTTGAGGCTTTAGTTAACAACGTCTTAACATTGGTTCATCAGTTGTAACGAATGGATCACGCTAATGCCAGGTATAGATAACAGAGGAAACTGTGTGCGGAGCAGGAGGGAGTATGTGAGAACTCTGTGTCTTCCAATTAATTTTTCTGTAAAAGCAAAACTACTCTAAAAAATTGTTAATTTCAAAAAGACATGAAAAGATGATCAACCTTTTATTTAGTGTATGAGTGACATTTTTAAAAATTGATAGTACCTTTAGGGTGTAAGGAGAAATATATTGTGGACAGAAATTCAGAATCGTAAAACTGCTCTGAAGAACAATTTCTAATCTCTATCAAAATTTTAAATGTGCTTACCCCTTAAACTAAGAAATTTCTGCTTCCGAAAATTTATCTTCTGATGAAGATAAATCTAATGAGCAAGAATACAAATGTGTAAAGATACACATGTATACACAGGGTATGTGTAGAATTGTTTACAGCAAAAAAGTTAGAAATCTCTTGTTAGTAGTAGGAAATTAAATTGTTATACAGCTGTACCTTGTAGCTGCTAAAAAAGATCACACATAATAAGTGTTATAGAAATAACATCAGGTAATAAATATTACCTGATGTTATTTCTATTAGCATTAAAATAAGGAGATGGCCATGATCTCTGTTATTTCAGTCAAGCTGTACATAAGAGAAGAACAAATTCTCACACTGAAGAATACATATAGGCAGTAACTATAGTACACAAATCAGAATGCCATACAAACTTAGTTCTTTCTGCTGTGAATCTCTTTTTTTCATATGATCATGATAAAATAACCTAAAGTTTGCATTAGTGGAATTTTTATTTTTCAACAAGGTAGCATATTAAACATCTCTATAAGAGAATTATTGTTTTTATGTTATATATCATTTTATGTATTACATTTTTTAGTTGCATGAGGTGGTTTCTAGATAAAACTGGACTAATGACGCATCCCAAATAGGGTCGGCAAACTGTTTTTATAAATAAAATTTTATTGGAACAGTCATACCTATATATCATGTATAGCTGCTTTCACGCTACTATGAAAAACTGAATAGTTATAACGGAGACCATATGACCTGGGAGCCTAAAGTATTAACTATTTGGCCCTTTCAGCAAAAGTTTGCTGACTCTTGATATATATTAATTTTGAGATGCTTAAAAAGAGATTGGATATTTGCATTTTTTATGGCCACATAATATTAAAACTTGATTTTTTTCCTATCTTTTTAGAGGCCGTGGCATGAGTATGAACACAACTTTCAGATTATGTATAAAGTGGGAATGGGACATAAGCCCCCAATCCCTGAAAGATTAAGCCCAGAAGGAAAGGACTTCCTTTCTCACTGCCTTGAAAGTGACCCAAAGATGAGATGGACAGCCAGCCAGCTCCTCGACCATTCATTTGTCAAGGTTTGGCAGATTGCTGGATAGTTGTCTTCATGTTTAAATATTTGAGTCTGTTTTGCATATGACCCCTGGGGAAATTTAGAAACTTAAATATAAAATACTTATGTCTGAAATGGAAAGGAACTAAATGTATTATTATGCTAGGGATTTTTGTATGTTTTTTCATTTGGAAAATGTTCATTGAAGTTCTACCTAGTCCATTTTGATGGAGCGTTTGAGATGCACCTGAGACAGTTAAATGGAATTTTAAATGGGACTGGATTAAAGACATAGTTTTCACTCCCAAGAGTATGTAGTCTACTTGGAGGGTAGACAAGGTTAGTAATGACTGCAGGTTAGCAACAACTAATCATTATGTTAAGAGCTGTGAGAATAGTATGTAGGGTTATGAGAAGAGGAATTTAATGCAGTCAGGTAATCTCATTATTTGCCCTAGGAAGAGCTGCCTCAGCTATTTGAGAGGATCTGGCCTGGTCAGGAATGGCAGGAGGGGTACAGCAGGCAAAGGGAAGAGGCAGGGAAAAGCTCCCTCATGGAGGGTGATGCAGTTAAGGAACTTGTGTAGGTACCTCCCGTCCCAAAGAGCGCAGAATGTGGAAAATGGCAAAAGGGAAGGCTAGAAAAGTAAGTGGGAGCAACATGAAGGAATTTCAGTTTTATTGTAAAGATAACATGATTCAATAGTGTTTTAGAAAGACCATTCAGCAGGAGGCAGGAGACTAGTTAGGAAGTTAAGTGCAGCTAAAGGATTGGGGGTGGGTGGTCAAGGTGAGTTCTCAGCAATCCTTAAGAGTTACAGTGGCCCTTCCTGTAAGAATTGTACCGCGTGTGTGCACATGTACACACCTGCCTCACCAAGCGCTCAGCTCTCTCCTGCTTCCTCACAGGTTTGCACAGATGAAGAATGAAGCTAATCAGTCTGTGGCCTAGCAGTGTGTGGACCTGGAAAATTCTCTTAATCACTACTGTATGTAATATTTACATAAAGACTGTGCTGAGAAGCAGTATAAGCCTTTTTGACCTTCCAAGACTGAAGACTGCACAGGTGACAAACGTCACTTCTCCTGCTGCTCCTGTTTATCTGACGTGGCACAAGGTCCTCTGGAGGGATAGTGTCCACGAGGTTAAAGAAGCTGCATGTTAAGTGCCATTACTACTGTACACGGACCATCACCTCTGTCTCCTCTGTTTTTCACATGACTGAGAACCATTACATCAGTGTAGCGTTTTTGACCTTTCTAGGTTCAAAAGGAGTTGTAGTGTTGTCAGGGCCTCCGGGACCTTGTTTTTAATCTCCTGTTTGTCGAGTGCACTGACTGTGAAACCTTACCTTTTTTTTTTTTTTCTGTTGTTGGCAAGCTGCAGGTTTGTTATGCAAAAGGCCGATTAATGAAATTTAAGAAAAAGGTTCTTTTTTCAATAAATGGTTTATTTTAGGAAGGCTCAGTTATATTGTCTTTTAATGGTTAACAGCTGATGAGCCAACACAGAGGTCTGTTGTTTTCACTCATGTGTTCCTCAACAGAAGGCGCATAATCAGGTGTGCTGAGCCTGGGCACTGGCTCAGGTGCTCCTTCAGGATCTAGGACCTGCTCGCTGCAAGTGAAGGAAATAAACAACACTAATGATGTAAGATAGCCCTTTTAATTATTTTACATTAACTAGCAAATTTATAACAGATAAAAGTTTAGCCTTATTACCACATGTTGGGAGCTCAGTTTGTTTTTAAGCCAAGCTACATAGGTGCTAGGTCAATGTAAATACTGGTGAATGATCTCCTGCTAAGAAAGCGTCTTTTTCAGAATGTAAACATTTCAGCAGTTAGCTTTCTAAAATAGCCCAAATTATATGTCATTGATGGTGTTCTTTTATTTCTTTTTGCTATTAAATTTTTTTTAAAGATTGACCTTAAAGCTTCCTGAAATCTTTTTAGAAGATTGTTGACTCACTCCTTACACATAGTAGCTGACCCTGGGTGAGTAATTGCTCAAGCAGGTTCTGTATTCACCTTCCTTCAGGGTAGTAGATCCTCTTAGCCAAGAAATTAATTTCTGAAGAATGTTGGCTTCACAGAAGGATTTTGTTTTAAGATTATATTTTTACATAGCTTTTTGAATTATAATTTGTGTAATATTTGAAAGGTACAGTTCAGTGATTTTTAGTGTAGTTACGTAGTTTTGCAGTTGTCATAACAATCTCATTTTAGAGCATTTCCATAACCCCCAAAACAAATCTCAAATTGTAGTCACTACCTGTTCTTAACCCCAGCCTTAGCTGACCACTAAGCTATTTCCTATCTCTATAGATGTTTCTGTTCTGCACATTTCATATTGTTAGAATCTTACAATGTGGTCTTTTGCATCTGGCTTCTTTCACTTAGCATAGTTCTTAAGTTTACCCATGTTGTAGCATGCATCAGCACTTTGTTCCTTTTAATTGCTGGATACTGTTCCATTTTGTGGATATGCCACACATTTTGCTTATCCATTTACTAGTTGATGGGTGTTTGAATTGCTTCCACTTTTTGGTTATTATGGTTAATGCTGCTCTGAACGTGCCCTTAGAATTCTTTGTGTAGCTATCAGTTTTCATTTCTCTCGGGAGTAGATTTGCTAGGTCATATGGTAAATCCATGTTCAGCATTTTCAGAAACTTCTTAACTGTCTTCCAAAGTATGGGGCACCTTCTTACATTCCCACCAGCAACACCTGAGGGTTCCAGCTTCTCCATATTTTCTCCAGTACTTGTTATTGTCTTTCTTTTTGATAATAGCCATTCTAGTGAATGTGAAGTAGTATATCATTTTGGTTTTGATTTGCATTTCCCTAATAATGGTGAACATCTTTTCTTGGGCTTGTTGACCATTTGCATATCTTCTTTGGTAAAATATCTTTTCAAATCTTTTGATGAAATGTCTATTCAAATCATTTTAAAATGGAGTTATTCATAATCAGTTGTAAGAGTTGTTAAACATATACTGGATAGAGGTCTTTTACTAGATACATGATTTACAAATGTTTTTTCTCTTAGTCCGTGGCTTGTCTTTTCATTTTCTTAAATGGTGTCTTTTGAAGCACAGAAATTATTAAATTTTTTGAAGTCTGGTTTATCAACTTGTTCTTTATTGCTTGTGCTCTTGATATATCTAAGAAATATCACCTGACCCAAGGTCACGAAGGTTTACACCTAAGTTTTTTCTAAGAGTTTTAGAGTGAGTTTTGGTACTTACATTAGGCCTATTATCTAGTTTAGTTAACTTTTGTGTATGGTACCAGATAAAGGTCCAGATTTATTCTTTTGTACGTGAATATTTATTTGACCCAACATTACTTGTTGAAAAGGACTATTCTTTCTCAATTGAATTGCCTTGGCATCCTTCTTGAAAAATCAGTTGACCATAATTGTGAAGTAAATGTAAAATGTGAATTGAAACATAGACTTTCAATTCTATTCCATTAATCTATATCTATATGTGTCTTATGCGGCACCCACACTGTCTCGATTAGCATAGCTTTGTAGTAGGTTTTTAAAATGAGAAGTGTGAGTCCTCCAACTTTGTTTTTAAGTCATCCAGTCCATTAAAATGGGATATATCTCCATTTATTATATTTAGGTATTTAATTTCTCCAGCAGTGCTTTGTGATTTTTGCTATATAAGTCTTGAACTTGTTAAAGTTATTCCTAAGTATTTTATTCTTTTTCATGATACTGAATGAAAATATTAATTTCATTTTCAGATTGTTCATTACTAGTATATATAAACACAATTGATTTTTGTATATTGATCTTTTATGTGGCCTTGCTGAACTCATTTAATAGTTCTAGTAGTTGTTTTGTAGACTCCATAGAATTTTCTACACATAAAACATGTCCACAAATAAAGACAGTTTTAGTCCCATCTTTACAATCTAGATGCCTTTCATTTCTTTTTCTTGCCTAATTGCACTGGCAAGACCTTCCAGTACAGTGTTGAATAGTAGTGGTGAGAATGGACATCTTTGTCGTGTTTTTGATCTTAGGTGGAAATCATTCATTCTGTCACCACGAAGTATGGTGGCGTAGGTTTTTCATTAATACTCTTTCTCAATTTGAGGAATTTTCCTTCTAGTCAAGAATTTTTAATATTAATAGGTATTACATTTTATCAAATGCTTTCTTCATCTATCAAGGTTATTATAGGGGTTTTGTCCTTTATTCTGTTAATATGGAGTATTACATTAATTGATTTTGGTATGTTCAATCAATCTTGTATTCCTGGGGTAAATCCTAGTTGATCATTGTGTATATTTCTTTTTATGTGTTGCTGCTGCATTCATTGGCAATGCTTTTTGAGGGCATTTGCCTCCATATTACATGAGGGATATTGCTCTGCAGTTTTTATTTTTTGTGGTATCTTTGTCTGGCTTTGGTATCAGAGTAATACTGGCCTCATACAGTGAGTTGGGAAATTTTCCTCCTCCTCTGTTTTCTTAAAGAGATTGTGAAGGATTGGTGAATTATTGACCAAACTTCTTCAAGTGTTTGATAGATTATACTAGTGAAACCAGTGGGCCTGGATTCTGTTTGTGGGAATATTTTTAATTATTAATCTAATCTCCTTCCTTCTTACAGGTCTGTTCTGACTCTCTGTTTCTCTTTTAGTCAGTTTCAGTAATTTAAGTCTTTGTAGGAACTGGTCCATTTGTTGATCATAGTATTTCCTAGTAATACTTTTAATTTCTGTAAGGTGGTAGTGATGTCTGCTTCTAATCCTGATTTTAGTAATTTATATTTTCTTTTTTTCTTTGCTAAATATTTATCAACTTTGTTGACCTTTTCAAAACAATCCACTTCTGCTTTCATTAATATTCTCTTTTTCTGGGTTCCATTTCCATTTTTTTCATACTAATGTTTATCATTTCCTTCTGCATGCTTTGGGCTTACTATACTCATCTTTTTTAAAGTTTCTTAAGACAGAAGGTGGTACGTACACACACACACACACACACACACACACACACAAACAATAGTAAAAATAATCTGCCAGGCCATTTCTTTCTTTTTTTTCTAATTGTACAAATACAGCCTATTTCATGAACACATTCTAAAGGTGGCTTCTCAATAATAAGAAACAAAACATATAAAAGCAAGGAGTAAATTTCTTTTCTTCTAAAATAGCAGCCTCAATCTGCTGGCGTTATATTCTCTAGAGCAGGGTTGGCAAACTTTCTCAGTAAAGGCCCAGAGAGTAAATATTCTCGGTTTTGTGGCCCATACGATCTTGGTCACAACAGCGCAGCTCTGCCGTTGCAGCACGGAAGCCATAGACAGTGTGTAAATGAGTGGCATGGCTGTGCTCCGGTACAGCTTTATTTACACAATGAGCCATAGCCCCGATGTGCTCTAGGCCTGCCAACCTGTGCTCCAGAGCATTAAACAAAATTAAGAAATAGCCTTCAAGGTCCACGGACTTGCCATTGTATTTAGAATCCGTTTAGGCTGTAAAAGGCTTCGTACAAATGTCCAAATGACTGAGAAGAGCTTCGGCTTGGTGTTCAAGAATGCATTTCTACTGGTGGAAGTTTGAGTCTGTCGTTTGAAGCATGCTCTTTTTTTCTTATTAAAAGGAGGATCGGCATATTTTTCCAGAACGGATCAGTTTGTTACTGACAATGTGTCGAAGCAGGTAACTCTGTTGTCTTGGTGTGGTGGTGTCTGAGTCTCTCGCTGTCTTGGAAGCCAGTCATTTAATGCTGTGATGGGAATTCCCATGACATGTGCTCTTCTTGGTCATTTTGAAATGTTCATCACTTCCTCCCTCCCCGCAGCCTCACAGCCTCTCAAATTCCCAGCCTGCCGCTGCATGACCAGAGTGGGTACTGGCTTCCCTCGGAAGCAGGGCCAGCATGCTGCCGTTTTGTCAAGTTACTTATTGAACTAGCTATTGTCAATCATAGAAGCACAGTTCTTTTCAGGTATCATTAGATGATTTGTTCTTGGTCTGTTAGAATCATTCTTGCTTCAGAGTAACTTACTACAAACACGTGTACAATCTCAGGGGTTGTTTCTAGCCACCTTGCATTTCCTTTCATCTTCCTCCTTTGAAGTGACATGTGGCTGTGTCACAAAGCTCCAGGACGCACTGTTGATGTTGTGTTTTATTCTTTACTCATCTTGCTCACTTGCCCCTTTCCATTTTAGAATCATTTTAATGGCTGTAATTTTTTTTTTTACTTTGAGGTGAAATCAACCTCATCATATGACTGATTTGTACTCTGTGTATCTCACTGTTCCTACACATATTTGAATATTGCTGTTTCCAGTTGCCCCAGGGCCTTCATCTCTGCCTCCCAAGTTCCTTCTGTAATAGTTTCTAATTTTGAAATAATTGTGGCTTTTCCAGGCCCAGCTTCAGTTTGTCAGTACCCTTTTAAAGAATGTATCAGGCCGGGCGCGGTGGCTCACGCCTGTAATCCTAGCACTCTGGGAGGCCGAGGTGGGCACTTGAGGTCAGGAGTTTGAAACTAGCCTGAGCAAGAGCGAGACCCTGTCTCTACTAAAAATAGAAAGAAATGAATTGGCCAACTAATAAATATAGAAAAAATTAGCCAGGCATGGTGGTGCATGCCTGTAGTCCCAGCTACTTGGGAGGCTGAGGCAGTAGGATCGCTTGAGCCCAGGAGTTTGAGGTTGCTGTGAGCTAGGCTGACACCACGGCACTCAACTCTAGCCTGGGCAACAAAGCGAGACTCTGTCTCAAAAAAAAAAAAAAAAAAAAAAAAAAGAATGTATCAGGCCAGGGATGGTGGTGTGCGCCTGTAATCCTTGTGCTTTGGGAAGCTGAGTGGGAGGATCGCTTAAGCCCAGGAGTTTGAGGGTGTAGTGAGCTAGGATGATGCTACTGCACTCTAGCTAGGGTGACACAGCTAGACCCTGTCTCTAAAACAGAAAAAGAAAAATAAATGTGTCAGACTGATTGTTATTGTAGATGTTGTGACAAAAGCAGGAGCACTGCATTCCGTGTTGTAGATGTTTACTCACATCAGTGCGACAAAACAGACCTGGTCCCTGCCTTCGTGGACTGTGTAGTCTGTAGTCACGGAGACACCCCCACCCTCGGCCTCTCTCTCTCTTGGTGGCTTGTGTGGGGGAGCTGGCCCAGGGAGGGAAGTGAAGGGAAAGCCTCTGAGGAGTGGGCGTTGAACTGGGAGTGCAGTCACACAAGGAGAGGGAGAACGAGTGAGTGCACATGTGGGGATGGAAGAGGAGCAGGGAGCAAGCCTGGGGTCTTGGTGGGGCGGGAAGAGGGGTCACTGGGCAGCGGGCAGGATGGTGCGTTCCCTGCAGACCGCGAGCCAGCCAGTGGAAAGCTCAGCACCTCCCCAGATTAAAGTTTCATGTAAATTTTATTTCATCCAGTCCATCAAGCTGGGTCTTCTAGTGATATTCACCATATACTTTATTTATTTAATCTTTGTTCACCTGGTCAATAAAAAAATTTGAAAACGTTGCTACACAGCATGACAGAGAGACAGGCCCCCAGGGTGACTTGATAGTCCCGTTTGTCAGCTCTCTGTTTCACATGAAAAGCTACTGTTCATCCATACATCCACCCAGTCCACACATTCTCTTGAAGACTAGCAGGTTCTGTCAGATACCTTTCTGAAATCCAGACTCACTATTTCACATAACTTACTGAGAAGGCATATTTGGTCAGTCTAGCATCATTCATTCTTGGGGTGTCTTTGCTCTCTCCTGGCCATTACTGCTTGCTTTAACGTACCCCAAAATCACCCATTTCATAGTCTATTCCAGAATGTTGCTGCAAATTAGTCTGTACAATTCATTCATCTTCCCACTGTAAATTGCCTCCCTCCAAGTCTCTGTCCTCCAAGACCACCCCCTTAGTGGTCCACAATAACCTCATGAGCCCTGGGTATGACTGATATAGGCCGAAGGGGGGAGAATTCAGTGTAGACTTGTAGCAACTCATTCCCTGACCTGAACTGGGTGTGTTCTACCCTTTCCCATTTTTAGACTCTTCTTGATAGGCAGCAGCAGCAGCAGCAGAAAAAGAGAAGCTGCTCCGTCTCCCGCTAACATCCTGTCATCTGCGGGAGGGCTGGGCCAGCCGCGGTGTTTTTGCCTCAGATGCCAGTAAAAGAGCTCCAGGCGCAGCTCTGGGCTCACTGGGCTGTGCCGTTCTTACAGGGTGACAGTTCTGCAGTGTTTTGACTTAAACGCTTTAAAAGTCTGAACCACCTTGTACTATTTCATCAACTTTTCTTCCTCCTCTGCAGACATACAGACAGAACAGCATTCTGAAACTCCATTGATGACTTTTCTGAATTTCCTAGAGTGTCTGACAAAGATACAGCTAAAGCTAACACTATGGAATATAAGAAGGAAAAGTGATATTTATATAATTTGATTCATTTATTTTTGAAATGGAAAGGCATTATTATTCAGCAATCTGACTTTGTATTCATATCACTCACCTCCTTAAAATTCCACAGAACACAGGTGCCAGAAATTTCAAAAATAGCTAGTTACTCTAACATGTAAGACAAGACTGTGTATGGAAAAAAAAAAATCAAATGTAAAAATTTTACGAGTTTTACCCATAATGAGTTTACTTAATGAAAAGTTTCATTAGCACAGCCCTAGGAGATTATCAAAAAGGTCTAAGAAGGCACATAATAACTGCTTTTTAATTCATTCACAGCCTTAAGATTGAACTAGACTGAGGCAGCAGGCACTGAGGAGTGCCTGGCTTGGAGTGCTTGTCCCGGAGAACAGCTCTGCCTTGTGGCTGCTAACTCGGAAACTGCAGGGTATTGACTGTGTGTAAAGGACTCAAGTTTATTTGGGTCTAATCATTCTTAAGAAAAGTTCTCATTTACTTCAGGAAAGGGAATCAAAAGACAATTGAAATTCGGTTATCCAGGCTTCAAAACAAGCGTCCCCCTTCATGTAGTAAAGTGTTCATGGAGGCCACCAGGTGGGCCTGCCGGAGGTGCGGACAGGGCAGTGAGCCGGGCCACCCCTAGCCTTGGGGACAATGCGCTGATGAGGACACACACGCCGTTGGGGTCACATTTCTGATGTCCTGTTTTTGACGAAAATAATGGTAATTTCTAACAGTGACTATCACAGTCAGATACCCTGCTGATGGGTGACCAGTGCTGTGAGTGGTGTGGAGCGACCTGGGCCGAGAGACACGAACACATCCTTAGTCCGTGACCTTTCTCTCATGTTTTATGTCCAGTGCTTTCCGAAGCCACTGTGACGGCCTCACCACACCTGGAGTGTTTGGTTTTTGCTTAAGTTTACTTGAAACTCTGGAAACACCCAAAACCCAAGCCTGGCATGCAGCATTGGGAGATGCTGAGGATGTGGGTAGCTGGGAGCTGGCAAGCCCTGTGCTGACTCGGTTCCGCTGTGACCAAGCCCCTCACCTTCCTTACAGGGTCCGGTTACAGCAGGCAGAGGGACTGGCCCTTGCAGGTATTTCTTGCCTTACTCTTTTGTGGAGCATGTACACTAAGGATGTAACTTGAGCCTTATTTATCCTGGCCAACAACAACAACAAAATGATCAGAAAATCGTTTTCTAATTAAATTTCTGAAGATATTTTTAGGAAAACACCCTACTGAGATGCAGCCGATTTCTTACTCATCCACACAGCCACCCTATCTTTATATGGATGGGAATCCAGTGGAGGAGGAGTTTAAGCCTCTGGCCTGAAGTCTCTAAATGGTTCCTTGGCAGAGGCAGAGAATGGTCCCTTTTAAAGAATGTATTGAGAAGAATGAGTTTGAGAAGGAGGATGCCGGGCTCTTCCAGATACCGTCCCGGACAAAGCGGGAGGCCGCAGTGCCTCCTGCGTGAGCCCGGGAAGGCCGACTCAGCCCCCAGACCTAGAACCACCCTCTCAGCTGGGGAAGTCCTGCTCGCTCATTCCAGCAGAACCACCGTCGTCGTGAGCGTGCTCATCAGAACGGTGGCCAGGAACATCAGCAGGCTGGCTGATCTTGGTCGCACCACCTGTCATCACGGCTTGGTTCCTTCTCCGCCCTGCGCCAAGGCACGATGAGGACTGGAGGGATCAGAAAGTGAGTTGATGCCAACACATCGGTGAGCATGTTGCATTTGCACTTGATTTTATTCTCTGTAAACAGCACTACTTTAGTTAAGGCGTTGTAAAACAGCCGCTGATGGAGGGGCCGCATACCTAGCAGGACAGCATGAGGGACCCGCTGCACGGGAACTTGGAGGTTCGCATTTTGGCAGGTGCTTCCCTAGAAGCTCTAGGAGAGGGACGTGATGGCCTAACAGTCAGTGACCGGCACACGCAGGCGGAACTGCGGCCCGACTTGCTTTCTTGCTCTTTTAAACACAAATGGCAGGTCACTGTAGTACTAAATGTTCCTCCATATGACCTGTGCCCTGCTACCAAGACCTGCTAAACCCACAGTATTTGTTTTTCTCATTCCGACCTAATAAATATGTGAAAAGTGTAGACCAGTTGCTTTAGAAAAAGCTGGATTAAGTCTCTTGTTTGGAGCAGGAGTCAGGTACCCTGGAGAATTTTCACTAGTTACCTTTCTTGACACTTTTGTCCATACTTATGAATAAGGTACAAAGCCTGCGCAAAGCCCCATCTGTTTTGCTTGGGGGCCAGACAGACCACTGTTGCACTCCACTGGGGGAGTGGCCAGAAAGCTGCCGGGGCCATTTTTGTACTGTCACATCAGCGATTTCTAAGTTTTGGCTGGACAGTATTTATCACTGGATTTTACATTTAAATCACTGCTCCGCTTACAGATATATTAAGAAAACCACTAATGTTTTTAAATTTTAAAACATCATTAGCTGCTCTTACAAGGTTCTGCATGTATTTAGAGAATACAGCAATGGAGATATTCCAGTACTACTGTGTGATCATATGAAAAAGTTTGTCTGCAAAAGTAAACAGGGTGATTGACTAACTCACAGAGACCTTTTAGTGCTTCCTCCTTGGTTCATCACGTAAACGTAGTAACAGAATTGGTCTACTTTCCCCAAACTTCGAGCTGCATCATCGGAATGATTGGTGTCTTTTAAAAAAAGAGCCTCTTTGTGGGCGTGGTTTCCTAGAAGTAGTTCATTAAATTCCTGCTTTCAGGCTGCAGGAGTAGTCTAGGATATGACCCGTAATATCTGGAGACTACCCTGCGTTACTGTCCAGAGTTTGTTTTCTGCCACACTGAATTACAGAACAGGCTCTCAGGCGGGGGGTGAGCTCTGACGAGATAGAGATGTAAAAAAGACAGGAAGTGTCTTGGTCCGTGGTGCTCTACTTAGGGGACAGAAAGATGCCTTAAACTCTCCATGGGCTTTTAATTCACAGAAAGATAAATACGCTGGGAGCCAAAACAGTACTTTTGCTGAAGAGATTGTGGCCTCTGTGTGACCCAAACATGGATTTGAGGAGGAGTGATAAGATTCTTCCCAGAGGTACCAGTGCTCGTTTCTGTCATTAAGGCAGCAGGGTGGCAGGAACACCAGGTCCCTGCAGCACATAACGTTCTGCTTCACGGAAGGGACAAACGGCTGAGAAGGAAGATGTCAGGATCTCTCCCCAACACGCGGTGTTCTCTTTTGTGTTCTAAGGCAGCTCAAACAATCATGCCCGCCTAGTTTTCCTAGGAGACATTTTTGCCTGCCTCCAACCTGGCACCTAAGGCATTGGCCAGCAGCCTTTGTTTGTTGTGTTTTGTGTTTGGTGCCAGAGCCGATTCTGAAAAAAATTGAATGTGGGTGCCATTTTAAGTCCCAAGAGGAAGGAGGGGGATGGATGGATGGGAGGTTCTTAGAACTTGGATCACCACTATATCGAGTGGAAGAATGACTAGTACTGTAAGGTAATTTCTGAGAAGTAGCAACATGGAGGCAGCTTTCTAATCTTTCATCCCTACTTGATTAGCTTCTCCAGATTCTTACAGTGAGCCTGTTTTCACCCTTGACACAACCAGGAGGTAGGTGTTAGCATCCCTATGTTGCAGATGGGAGGGTCTGGGAGGAAAAGGGCTTGCCTAAGTCTGACGGCAGCGAGTGGCAGAGTCGTGTGTCACTCACACCACAGACACTTAAGAGGGTCCCTCTGAGAGAATGGCCCTCGGATCCAGGCATGGGCCCCCACAGGCCTAGGCTTTCCCAAGGGCCCCTCTGGCTGAAGGTCGTCGTCTTGGTCTTTTGCCCAAGGATCTCTGTGCTTTGGGCATGTGCTGGGCTCTTCAATCCTGCCTTCAGGGGTGCTGCGAGTGTGAACCCAGGCCCTGGGCTCTGTGATACTCTCTCCCCACAGGTAAGCCAGAATTTGTTCCGCTTTACTTCTGGAGATTCAAATTTATTCGTATCAATGATATGTTATTGTCCCTTAAGCAGGGAGCTTTTCTAGGACTCTTGTAACTCCTCACCTTAGCTAGCTCAGTTGTGCTTGGCAAACACTTAGTGACTACATGCGCAAACATCTAAAATACGATCGCATATAATATGCCTTTGATACGTTTGGCCAACTTTTATACGGAACAGTTCATCCCTTCTCCTGTTCCCACAGCGGACGTGAGGCTTGTACTAGGCAGCATGTAGCTGCACACGGGAGAGAGCCATGTCCTATTTAATTCTCGTGCTCATAAATACCCACCGATCCAAGTGCCACTGGTGGCTCAGCCTAAGGTGACATGGCAATATTTAATTGTTCTCCCTTGAAAATACCACTGCCTTTTTTTTTTTCTTTCTTGTTTTACATTTGGCCTCTGCTAACTGACAGCAGGGGGCAGAGTCCTCTCACTGGCCCTTACTGCAGGGGCCCCTGGAGATGCCAACTGCTCCTCAGTGGAGTAAAATGGGAGCTGGACAGGAGGAGCAGGGCTGCAGCTGAGCTCCACGTGTCAGGAGAGGGCGAGGTATTTGTGTGACGTGAACCTGCCCTTGTTCTGCCGTGAGTGCTGAGAGAAACAGTGGATGCAAGCTCATCTCGCAATTTGCTACAGGATGCCCAGGCTTTATTTTTATGGTTCTTATGTGCAAGATCAGTTTCTTCGGGGAGTTGGACACTGCAGAGAGACTGAGACCCACAGCTGCCCTGCAGAGGGGGAGCAGTCTATGTAAACATACACCACAGGTGACCCAGACAAGCACTTTAATTTTTTTTTTTTTTTTTGGAGGCTTAATTTAGTCATGTTACCTAAAGCGCTTTTCACTCTGGCAGTCGAGGGTTACAGAAAACTCAGCACCAAAGGATGAAAGGGAGCACTTGCCCCTTTCGGTCCCCAGCCCTGCCTCCGCTGCAGCCTGAAACACCCTTGGAGCGATCACAGGAGGCGGCCCGCTCGACCACACACCCATTCCCTCACACACACAAAGAGAAAGAAAACCGAAGCCCGCTAAAGCATGTGGGGAAAAGAGACTTAAGAGCATCTTCCTCCCGCCCGGCTTTGAGACCAAACTCGCAGGCTGGAGAGGCCGAGACTCTGCTCCCCCAGCCTTCGCCACTGTGTCCCAGGAAGGAGGGTATGCAGAGGCCACCGGTTCCCTTTGGATGGTGACACGTCCCTGAGTCAGTCGTTCTGTTTCTGCTTGCTGTTGAAGTTGCCGTAGGCAGAGCCCTTGTCGATTTCTGTCACGCCGATCATCCACCGAACTCCCATGGAAGCTGTAGGGACGGGAGAGCAGGGCATTAAGAGGGGCCTAAAGGCCATTTGCCACCGAGAGCCACGAGAAGGCAGCTGCCTGCCCTCGCCATTTCGTGACGCCAGTTTCCCGTCATCCTTCAGTGTAACGTCCAAGTGACGTTAAAACGAACAGAGCAAGGCTGCAGTAGGACGGTTTTCATCCTTGGACCCTGGAGATGAATTTGGCAAACCGTACTGAGCTCTGCGCAGGGGCACCTCCAGCGAAGTGTGATAAAGAACATGCCTGGAGAATGTAAGTGCTCAGGTATCTACTTAGTGCCCACCAAGTTCCAACATTGCTCACTGCTCTAAGACTTGCACCAAAAGCAAAGTCCCTGCACTGGCTGAGCCCCTCCTCTGAGAGCAGGATTTGGGCCACACCAGAGACAGTGCCAGGCCCACGGGTGCCCAGTGTGACCACTGGGAAGCTGGCAAATCGGGCCCACTGCTGCCTCTGGAGCAGGCAGGCTTGCTGAGCTCGGGTGCAGGGACCACGTCTTGATCCCAGGGCCTGGCACACCACCTATTTTATAACAAATACTTAGGAGTGGACAGACGAGTAAGTGCACGGAACCTCCCAGGGCCAGGCGTGCAGGTTCACAGAGCATTGTGGCCTCCGAACTTCCTCTGGCCCCATCTCCCCCAGGTCACTTAAAAATGGGGAGACAAGACTCCTGCTTGGGGCCAACTCTAAGATCTCCATGGAGCGTGTCACTAGCAGGGGACATGATGATAATACCCAAGAGCACTCGAAGGCCTTGTGAGGAGTGGTCCAGGGCAAGGAGGTGCAGAGATGCCCCTGCGGGTCCACACACCACTCCCCAGGCCGTGCTCGGGCCCCACCCCCAGTTTCGTCTTAAAGCAGCAGCAGCTGGACCAAGAAAAAGCTTCCACCAAACATCTCCATTCAATATCAGCCCCCTGCAACAAAAGGGAAGCCCACGGGCCTCCCTAGATGTTCCTCGGCCTCCACCACACAGCTTTCCTGAGGAGGGGAGGAGATGCTTCTGTTGAGCAGAGCTGTCTGCAGGCAGGGGACAGGGAGGGGTGCTCCTTGGAGGTGCTGGAGTGGCAGCTGCACCAGCAAGAGGCTGGGAGAGCCGGCATAGGGGTTTGGGATTCCAGGAGGCTTTGCGCTCTCTCCTCCTGAAACCTAGTCCCCAGCAAGGACATAGAACCTGCACATTCCCCCCGGCCGGGAGTCAGGAGCCTCTCCCTGCAGCCCAGGGCGGGCACCACTGCCAACCTCTTGCTGCCCACTTACCCACAAAGACGACAAGGACAAAGCTGGCTAGTGTCAAGGACGACCCGCTGCTGACCATTCTGACCAGGAACTGGAAGAAAGGGTAGAGCAGCAGCGAGGCCCAGAACAGCCAGTTCACGAGGGTCCAGGGCCGCCACGGTGGCACCAGTGGGCTCTCAGGGAAGGTGCCCGTCCTGTAGTACTCCTCCTGAAAGGCGTCCTGCGGGACATGACACTGGCGTCAGTGGCGGGTCCTTCTCGAGGTCCCGCTCCTGAGGGAGGCTCAGAGACACAAGGGGGCCACGGTGGGCTCGGCTGAACTGGGGTCATGCAGCACCTTCCATAAAGTGCTCTGTAGGCACCTGCTCTATCTTCTCAATACCACCTTGGTTGTCCCCCTCCCACAGGGACAGCCGCAACCCCCACTGGGGAGAAGTGAGCAGAAGTCGTCAGGCAGCCACAGTTAGAGCTTTCTGACTCTGGGCAGGCACCCAGGCTCCTGGTCTGTCAAAGGGGGAGTACTGCCCCCCACAGCAGGCTGATGGGACAGTGAAAGGGACCCCATGCTACAGGAAACCTGAGCCACAGTCAGGGGAGGACCCAACCCAGCACGCACTGCACAGACGTTCTGGCCTCACCACACAGGTTAATTTCTGTGCCATGGCACCCCACCCGGAGGCCACACAGATGACAAGTTTCGGGGGCTGCAGGAGGTGACTGAGAACAAAGTCAGGACTCTGGGTGCCCAGCCCTGTGCTGTAGTTCCAGCCCTCCATGGACAAGGAAAGGACCTGGCTTTGATCAGTGAGCTGGAAGCCTGGGCCAATTACATCATTCTCTGGACCTTAATTTCCTCCTCAGTGGTGTAAGGGCTTTGTACTAGACCGTTTTGAGAAGCCCACCATCATTTAAATGCAAGCACAGTTTCGAGAAACATCCTAAGAGACTTTAATAAGAAGGAAAGGCACCCCTTAGCTTGGTTTGCACAATGACCACGGTTCTGCCTGAACACAGGAAAGTAAGGGCGACATCAGGAAAAATGTTTTTAATTTGATGGGTTTTGGAACCTAAACTCATTGTGGATTTTTTTTGTGTGGCTCTTTACGAAAGGATTCATTTCTTAGCACGCTTTTCACACTGCCTCAATGATTAAACCAGAAAACAGCATAAGAAAAATCCTGCCTCATGCATGAAACCAGAGGGGAAGAATTCATACTGTTTTGTGTTTCTCTGCTGGGGCCCAGATGTGCATCAGCACAGAAGCTCGGTAACTCAGAATCTTCTTGTTAAAAAGCTTCGGGTCTCAGGCCACCTGCATCAGAACCACCTTCCAGAGGCACACATTTCTGTATTCCACCCTGCACCTTCCCAGTCAGAATCACTGAAGCTGTCCCAGGAATCTGCACAATTATGTGCTCTGGTGACAGGGTCAACTAGTCCCTATTTACTGTGTGTCGTTTGTAAAAGGAGACGAGAGCTATGCCCATAGCTCACATAGGAAAGAGGCTGAAAGGGCCAGCTCTGTGCAGTGATGGTTTACGGCGTCATCAGCAAAAGGACTGTCAGGGGCTAGAGCACAGACAGGAGCAGGAGGCCACTGCAGCAGGTCTGAGCCCGGCTAAGGACAAGGTGGATCCCTGCTTGTTCTAGAGATGATCTAAGATTGGACAGAGAACCAGATTGTTCATTCAGAAGCAATCAAGCCCGTCCCTACTGCTACAGAGAACACCCACGCCAGGAGAATATCCTGCCTTAGGACCAGAGGCAGGAACACAGCGGCCCTTGGGGCCACTGCCTCGTCTTTGGTCCACTCTGCCTGCAAGATACCTACATTGTTTTTGTGAAGCCCCTTTACAGATATTGCCATGTTCCTTTCCCTGTTGCCAAGCAGAGCATCAGCTCTAGGATCACTCACTAGTAACTGGCTCTAGGAGATCTCACCCAGTGGAAAAAGACTTGCTACCACTCTCAATCCCACAAAGCCATACGGTGCCCCTACAGCTGTGACGGGAAAGGGACCCCCGCAGCCCCGACGCACTGACCTTCTCCTGGTAGAGCTTGTGGAGCCAGGCTGAGCACTGGTCCTCGCCCTCCGGGATGTCTTCCAGCGGGATGCGCCTGCAAGGCAGAGAGCAGCTAGCAGGGGCGAAGCCAGCGCCCCAACACTCACTTTCAAACAGTGCTTGCCATTTTTTTGTTCTTCATCTACGTAGCATAAATAATGTGGAAGGGAAGAGAGTAATTCAATTGACAGAGGGGAAATTCCACATCCCTATTGGGGAGATACAGGCCCAAATGCCATCATGGCCCACGAAGGAATGACTAAGAGTCCGATTCAGTGACACAAAGACATTGTCAGAAGAAGGGACAGATTACCTGCCTTATTCCATCTTCCCTCCCACCTCACAGAGAGGGTTCCCAAACCTAATGTTTGTCTCTCCCATAGAGGATAAATTCCACATGAGACAATCCCATGTTCACAGAATCCATGTATGAGAGAGAATACGCTAGTAATTTCTTCTTTGCTACTACTGCCATTAAATCGTTTACCTGGCTAAGTGTCTCCCATCAAATGATTCCTCTGGCCTCGTGGAAAGTCTGAGGCAGACCTTCTGCAAGGGCTTTGACAAATCAGTGATGTGGATGTTGGGGGAACTAGAGTCCCCCCAGGATGGGAGGAGCCAGGGCATCTTCCCCAGGCTCTGCGGCTCAGACAGCGGCCCAAGTCACTCTGCACCCAAGGTAGCTCAGCAACTCAGGCAGCTCTGAGGGCTGGTGCTGGCAAGGGCTTAAGGCCCGCCCATTTGCAAACAGCCCATTCTGAACAAGAGGAGGAGAAGTCACTTTGCCATGTTTCCTGTTCCATATATATTTTTACTTGTTCTCAGGTTGCTGGCTTTTGTGATTTCAAGGAATGTTCCTTTACATCAGATTTTGTCCACATCAAAGTTCCTATCTGGCGTGATTTTCCATAGGTCATTTCACCCCTGACTGTGACCTAGGGCTATCTTAGTAAGAAGATACATTTTTAGAACTTATCTATCACACTATAGTCTGTTAATAAACTACGGGATTTCAGCTTATATAACAAATTACAATGAGCCACTGCCATTAGAACAACATCAGTTTTTCACATAATTAGAACTTACCCTGTGAGCTCCTCCAGCAATACTTTCACTTTATTTGTTCCTACATATACAGCACTTCCACGAATACGCCACATCTTTGCTCTTTCTGATCTATTCTGGTTTAGAAACCAGATCTCTAGGCAATTTTGTTCTTTTTAATAACTTGACATTATTGCCCTTAATGTTCTAGTACGTTGTATCAAAAATGAGTCATTTTCAGTGGGCAACCACAAGAGAAAATGTGTGTTGAGTAGCATCAACAGTTCTCTTCCTGTCAGTGACAGCAAACCAGCTTCAGTGGGTGAGCCTGACAGTCGCGGTTAGGTTGTGCACTCCCTCACTCCCGCACAAGCTTCGGAGAGTTGCAGTTCCCTAAGAGGTAAAATAGTCTTGCGGCATTGCCTGGGGATAACTTGAGCCCAGCTGACTCAAGCTAGCTGAGCTGACTTGAGTGGAGCTCCTGCCAGGTGTGAAATGGGGGACTAAAAACTCACTCTACTCCTGGGAGGTTTCCTTTGGGAAGGTAGATGATTCTCCTGCCTCCCTGTGCCCTAGACCTGAGTTCACCAGGCAGACTGTGGCCTGCACAGTTAGCAAATATAATGGTGGTTCTTCTTTCCTGTTTGTTATGGGAAAGCCAGAGCAGTTTCCAGGGAGGAAGCCATTAACTCAGGCTGCCGGTCCAGCAAAACATCTCCCCAGGACAGTTGGAACTTTTTTATAGCCTAGCAGGGATGACGGGCCACTGACCTTCCATTGTGCTGTGTTGTAATTTGGCAGTGCAAGGTCTTTAATCAGAAGGTTATGTACCACTTGACTCATAGGGACTTGTACTCTCTATTCATGGCATTTCCAGTTCTCCTGGTTTAGCTTTCAGGGAAGGTGGCCTGCAGCATAAGAAACCAGAACCTTCCCTGACCCGTGTCACATTAGGTTTTAATGCGTGAGTCACTGTGTTTTACTATCTGCAGCACCCTTCAAATCTGTTTCCTACCGACCTTGGTGACATTCTGGAGGTGTTCGACCCATTCTCTAAGTTGATACGTAGGCAAAGAGAACTGGTCTGTCTAATATCCTCTGGATATGTGTTCAATAAAGTCATTAGTGGTCTAGAATATGACCCATAAGTGACATACTGCAAAAATGTTTTCCATTCGCTTGTAGGCCTCCTTATGAATCTGTATCTATGTGTATTTCGACATAGCACACCCATCTTCCAAGAAAAGGGTAATGAAGTACTCCCTTCACACTCAACCTTCAAATGACTGTAAGGTCTTCCTTGTCCAGCCTGGGCCCTGTGACAGGAGAGAGCTGGTGCAAGAGATCGGGAAGTAGCTGGGAGAGAAGGAGCCTTCACCAGATTATTCACAATAGGAATT